>CM053783.1:617462330-617474830 GCA_028749045.1 Cupressus sempervirens
TGCTAGCACAATCTCCACTGATGTTTGCACTCCTTGATTAGGAAAGGTGAACACTTCATATGCTAATGGTAGTCTCCACTCTAGGCAATTCTCTAGACCATTTCAAATTTAATTCTATTTCTTTCAATCTTCCAAAAAGAGTCTATCTAAAAAATTCTTAGTACTTGAGGTATCACTTGCTTAATCATCTGTGTTGTCTACTTTAATGGTGGTGTCAAAGTTTTCAAGATCTTCCATATGATATCACCTTCATCTTTAGCTCTACTACACAACTTAATTCCTATAACAATTTCTACTATTCTACCACCAATATAACTTCTTACAAATTAATCTTCCATCATTTTAGCCTCTTAAAATAAACATATCTAGTTTTGCGATTGGATTCTCTTAGTAGGATTATCACCTTCAAAAGTGGATTCCCAAGATTTCCAAACTTCATGGGGTGAGACCAAATATTTTACCTAACTATATTCATTTTCAAGAAAAATTGACAAAAGTTCTTTTCTAGTAAGCATGTTACACATGCAACAATCACTTTCACCTTTTATACATTCTTCAATTTTGTTTTCTTCCACAATGGTCTTCCCATTCTTTTTAATCAGTCAATATCTTGGATCCATGCACAGTAAATGTGTCTTCCTTTTCTCTTTCTATCTTTCATAGTTAACTCTATCAAACTTAGGACTTTCTTTTCTTGAATGAATCACCATTTATCTCCTTAAGTTGTTAAGCTTTTCCTTTAAGGGCTTGATGCTCTGATACCAATTATTAGAAAGTAAAGTTTACCAAAAAATGTGAGAGGAGGGGATAAATCATTTATCTTATCAATAATTTTTTTATTAACCTTATTAAACTTCAAACATGTGATCAAGAACAACAACAACCATAAGAAGATACACATATGCAATAATACTAGATTTGTTAACTAGGGGAACCCTTGATCATAGGGAAAACACTGGTGGGGATGGTACCTGTAAAATGATGTACTAATATAAATGTTTCTTGCAAAAGGATGGACTCATGGGGGTCCATGTACACTTGATGAATGTAGATATAGGGATATGAGTTTCATCCATATAAATTATAAAGAGTTGATCGTATCTAGTGGTGCAATCATGGACCTTGGATAGTGGGCTTGCAATGACACACTAGTCCCTTTTGTTGAGGACTTCCCCATACCCCCCATGTTGTTGAATATGTGCTTCAGCCCACTCAGATGTTAGCTTTAAATAAATTAAACTTTGATAATTTCTAGTTTGCCAAAAGGTAACTCTAGAATCACACATTTTGACCACTTGTGGGGGGAGCACTTTTAGAGGATTGGTAGGAGCATAAGAAGACCCTGTTATGAGCCAATAAACTACAATTAGTATATTTCATACCCTATTAGGAGCCTTGGATCCCTATAAGTATATTCTAACCCTATTAGGAGTTGTAGAAGGAAGAAGGACCCATTGTCCAAGAAAATTTAGGGGCAAGACCATTGAACTCATTATTCAACTAGCCTCTATATTATTCTTTTCATAGTAATAGAAATTCAACCAATCTCAACAACTCCAACTATTTCTTTGTCCTCTTACCATACCAAATACTTCTTATATCTCTAGCTTTGCATCACAATGATCCCTTTGATTTCTTACTTGTATTTATCACATTCGCATATTACTTGCTTCTTTTTCACAATTCCATTTTTTATCACAAGGAAAAAAAATATTCTTTACCATGTCCTCAAAAGAATTCTTTGATTTGACCTTGAGGCTTTTCCATAATTACAATAGGACCTCATTAAGATAATATAATTCATTACATTCTTTTCATAATTACAAAATATTGTTGGTTTATAGTCTTCATGAATTCTCATACGCATGACCTTGGACTTCACACACTTGCTAATGCCATTATTAGGCTAACTTTTATCATTGTGTACTACACTCATCTAGATTCTATCCCTTCTAGGAGATATAATCTGAACACCAAAAACCATTTCTCAAGAACTTGTTCTACAAATTGTCTTTTATAAATAACACATAACTTTCACATGTCTTTGACATTTTGTATGTGTACTTGACCACATAATTAGGACATAATTTAGAACATGCCCCCAACTACACTTGACCTCATCTTTAGTACTTGATCCATATGACCTCATTTTGCACCTTCTAGTTTGCCAATCTTTTTAGTATGTTGACATCAATTAAAAGCATAAGCCATGATTAATGCAACACATAGTCATGATGTTAATCTCTCTAATGTTGCAACAATGCTAAAATATTCCCCCATAGGAATATCATCAGAATTCATGCTAATGGGGATGTTATCACTGATGTATTTTTACCATACATTTATGTTTTTATATATGCATTAGTATTCGTATATGGGTGTACACATACATGTATACCTATATATTCATTTTTTCATGTGTATGATAGTTATTTGTGACTATATTTAATATTGGATTCTTACCATACATGTTGAATATTTTAATAAATAAATAAAATGGCCAAGTTAGATGGAAAAATAATAATAATTTAAGGATAAATTGATATTTATAAAGATAAAGCCTAAATACCTACTCCTACAATTTTCTCCTACTATCTGTAATGCCTACCCCTAGCTTACTTTTCATGTTGGATTGTCAAATTATTTTAGGGTAGTTTTATAATCATGTTTTATGATTAGTGGTACCTAGTTACCAAATTTGATTAGATGTTATTTCAGATTCAGTTTATATATGTGATGAGTTAGTGAGTTATTTCATGTGTTCATGATTATTTTGATGATGATATATGTATGTTCATTTAGTGATTTTTAGTTATCTCATGATTGTCATGCCCTAATTTTACTAGGCGAAAACACAACCACAATTTTTTTTCTTCTTTTTTAAATTTATTTATTTATTTATATTTTTTTTAAGATAGATTTTTTAGAACTATACTTGTTTTGAACATTCTATCGAATTGTGGAACATCTGGTCCATCACTCATGTTAGAAAGTACCAACTCGATCATTATGTTTGGGAGGGGGTAAAGTTAATTGGTGGTACAAATTTTTTTTCCATTTGAAGTCATGTTCATCAGGTTAGAATGGAAGGTTGCTCATTAACTTAGTACCTAAGTATAATTTACTAGTTGGGTAATGTTATTATACTAGAATTCATCTCCTATCCTCAAAGTGAGGCCTATGTATGTGTGAAACAAAAATTTTGTGTTGATGTTGTGTATAATGGATTCCATGGTCACTTCTGGTAATCGCCCTAGGAAAATGGTCTTTACTCTTTACATTCCAAGTCCTATATTGACCTTAAAATTAATATGGTAGGACTATCTCAAGGAAGTTTTGCACTATGTCCTTTGCCCACTCCAGTCAACTAGATAGTTTTACCACTTAGTATTTTAAATGATGTGTTATGAATTACCAATCCCATTTCATTTTATTCTATTATTTTATTTTATTTTATATTTTTATATTTTTATTTTAGTTTTTCCATCTTCTTTTGTTTAGGCACACCAAATTTAATGATCATCTTGTGCATGATCATTTCGTTAGTTCCTATACCATTACTTGACCCTGAAACATATATATGTACTGCCCATTCTACCTCCAAAATCTTATTATTAAATAGCACCTTTAGATCATTGAGTTCTATACCATTAAATTGACTATTGACCATGTATTTATTCACTTACTATTTTTATTATTATCATAATTTTAATTTCCTCTAAGGTCTAATTATTGATTGACAACATTTTAATGTTGGTTAATACCTAGGTTTTACAACAATTGTCACATTTGTGTTTATGTCTTGACAAGGGGCTATATCATTATTAATTTATGAGTTAAATAATTTAGAAAAAAAATTATAAGGGCTCCAAGCATTTCACATCTCCTTCTTGACTTACTCCTTTCGTCTTACTCTACTATTCTACTATGATAGGGTGATGGTTGAATAAGTTTTTTAAAAAAGTTCCTCAAACAAAATTTAATTGTATATTTAAATCAAATTCCTCTCTACCACCTACTAACTCATGAATATGATTCAATAACTTAAATTATAATTTAATAATTTTAAAAAAACTTAATAACTTAAATATAACATAATTTAACTCTTTATTATATGAGTTAATAAATTTAGCTAAATTTTACTTAATGCCCACAAATAATATAATTAACTAATATTTAAGTTCTAACCCCCTAACCCCTAGACACATGTTTTTAAATATATGCTAGTCCAACCTAACAATTTTATCATCTATCCTACCCTTACTTCCTTCCCACTTCCATGCTAATCCTTAAACATTATTACTTACTCATACTAACCCCCAACTAACACACTCCACACTCCACCTTATCCCTTAACCCATGTACCCCACATAGCTTACATAATCAAATATAAAACACCAAAATAACAAAACATAACATACCCCTACTTACATTAGCACCCCATACCTAAAAGCCATGACACATCACTCCCTTTTTACATCCTAAAATTTTCCTTAGGATCCCACAATAAACTAGGCGTCCACCTTAACCAATGTTTTTCCTATTTCAAAACTAAAAAGTACCTAAAATCAACTATTCCCCTTTTTACCCCTAGTCAAATGCTATTTTTCCAAGGTGGTTATCCCTTGGTTGGGTGACCATCTTCCCAATACCCAAGATGGATGCCAAGGTAGCCTATGTCTGACACTATGTTAGTGCCAACCTGTGACATGAAATATCCTTAGTTAACTTGAAGAGGGAAGGTGACTTTCCAAGTTGGTTAATTTAACTTTGTTGTTTTTACCACAAGTTCATGCTTCCTCCACTTGGCATCTAGGGAGATGTAAACAGGTCATGATTGAAACAATTTTTATTTTATTTTTACAAGACACTTCACACTTCCTCCTAGGACAATGCATCACTCTTGGCCCTAGATGTAAGGGGGCTTGTGATTTGGAACTAACTTATTTAAGTTATATCTTTTACCTCCCCAAAATGATTTGTCACATGCGCCTATGTTATTTTTTAAATAGAGTGGGTACTTGGGTGGGTGAATTTTTATGTAAGTATATTTCATATGTGGAATTTTACTCTATTATTTGGTGGGGATTTTATAGGGTGTTTCCTTGTTTTTTTTAGATTTTTTTTTTTTTTTAAGATATACTTAGTGCAAATTAATTGTAAGGAACACCTCTACCCATGTGCATAAACTTGGAGATGGAGTGTTTAGTACGTCCTTGGGTGAGTGGACATAAGTCTAGGAGTTGAGTTAAGTCCTTAGGATTTCATTGATTTCCATCATATATATATATATATATATATATATATTTCTATTGTTCCTAAAGTGTTTTTTTTTAAAGCTTTCTTATAACAAGATTCTGAGTATATTCTCCTAAATATTTTAATGATTGTAATAGGGAAGGGTTATTTTGTCTTTCCTCATACATTTTCTAGAGAGGAAATGTGGTCCTACAAAAATTCTATCAAGAATTTGTCTAAGTGTTTACTCTACTCAAATTAATTCATTTTCTTGTGTCTATTTATCCTATCATTGAATTTAAGTGAATATATTTTTTGATAGGATGGTATTGTCCTCTTAGAAAATTTGATTGAACTTTGAAGACCAATGAATAAATGATTATGCATATACAATGAACTATAAAACATCGTGATTTACTTCCAAGATATTAAATGCATAGCATATAAATTTGAAATAAATCATGTAAATTCTAAACTAACCAACACTACTCAAAATATTCTTCCAAATATCATTTATGAAATATATCTATCAATTAATTTACATATTTCATGAGAAGAAAGTTCTAATACATGAATTATTTTTCATAATACATCGAATATGCCCTTTCGAGGCTTTCACAAACATCCTCCAAACATATTACCATCAACTATAGCTTGCTTGAGGCCCATACTCCATAAACTTCCTTTCTACACCATCTTTCCCTTATCACCCCAAAAGCAAGATATGAATGAAAATGACATACAATGGAGCCCATACTCCAAGGTCCTCAACTTTGTGTCAAGCCCAACTATGCCCTTCACCCTGGACTTCTCTTCCCTTCCCAAAAGAGTGAGTGAAGTCCTCACACCCATGATCACATTCAAATTTTAATCAAACAAGAAAAAAAATCAAGAAATAAAACCAAGAAATCTTCAAGAAAAAAATACACATTTACATGTCCACAACACAATACCAAATTCCACAATGCAATGCATACTCCATTAACAAGTTCTCCCTACTTGCAGATTAATTTTTTCAATACCCAAGAAAGAAAATGAATCATAGTTTTGGAAACACCAACCTTGGTCCAAGCTAGGGTAATGATAGTTGTAGTAGAGCTCCCTTCATCTCCCTCCAAAACCTAAATATCTCTAAACTTATAGAGTGGGTGCACACCCTTAGTTTGTCCAAGACCCCCTAATAAGGCCTTCCCACTAATTATTTTTAGAAAAAACACTAAGCCACTTCTTCTTACAAACTTGTCTCCTCTAACTTTTTCTATTTTTGACTTAGTGAGAACATAGGAGAAGACACATATGACAACTCCAAATTCGAAATGATGGAAGAATGCATGGGTAAAGGGGCTCCCTAGGCTATCTAGGCACTTACATGATCAAAATTAGGTTCCTAACTTGATATACTATCATATGGCTAAATTATTTTAACATAAACGACACTTGGGACCACCTAATGACCCCTCAAAACCCTAGCCAAGTCCAAACTAGAATTTCTTATGATTAAGACTCATCCTTCCCTTTCAAGTGAGTTTAATTAGTTATTAACAGGGTAATTAGTTTTAGGGTAAATTGCCACCATGTTCAAACCTAAAATGACATGTCGATCACACACAAAGTTCATAAGTGTCAAGTGACACATAAAAACACATTCACCTTACCATGACATACTCCTAATTCATCTTTATGATTAAAAATCTCTACAAGCATGCAACCTTACATTAATGAAGAAAAATACTTTCACAATGAGACTTTTAAATCTTCCAAAGATTCACCTTGGTTAAAATATGTTCACATAGGTTTGGATCTTGTTCCCCCCCTAAATTTCCATGGTTCCTCTTCTTGCACACTTAACTCAAGTATCAGTAATCCAAGGAGGTCATATAAAACTTATTTCATAAATACATATAATTTCAAATGTTACAAAACTCGTATTAACATTATTTAATTAAATTTCCTTTCCTAATCATTCTAGGTGTTAAAATCAGTAGATCATAAATCATCATAATCAAATATGCATATCACAAATCATCATAATCCAATTGACATTTATCTACATATCAAAATCTATCCTTTAACACTAACATTAGAATTTGACATTTCAAGCATTTCTACAAATTCAGTTTCTATTAAAACAATTGTAATAATTTAGAACATGAAATGGAATCATTAGGTCCTAATGCATGAATCATTAAAAAATGGATATTAAAATAACATAACCCTATAGTCTTGAAGTATATCAAAACATAAAATTGGAAGTATCATAATGTAATTATGTCATCTATACTATGGCAGACCGGGTGAGGCCTCACAATGATGATAGTTGGATGGGTGATTTATATGCATTTTATATGGTTACTAACCCCATACTTACATGTGTATGGTGTACTTGTATATTTTACTTTATTTTTGACATTTTTGATGTGGTTGAGGGAGGGAGCCATGGTCACCTACTAGTCAAGATCTACATGATGCACCACTCCCCACCATTACCTATTTAGTTTAGATTTATATGTATATGTACATGCTCAACATTTATGTAGATTACAAGTACTAGGCATTAACTCCCCTGAATTGCTAGGATGAGCATGCCCTATCGTAGTATCTCAATAGTAAAAGGGGGGAGATAATTCTTGATTCTAAATTCTAACCCTAAGCCAATTGTCCTAGAAAATAGGACAAGTATCCGAGTTGTTTACCCATTCAAATTTGTCAAGTGACTTGAATTCATGATTTTTACCTTGGAGTTTGAATTTGTGCTTTATCTTTTAGTTGAGTTTTCTTATTTGGTTTTGTGGATACTATTGTGATTTTAGTTAAAATTTTATCAAATAAAAAGATTATTAAATTTTTTAATTTAATGAAAATTTTATGAAGAAAAATCTATATTTATTTATATTTAATTAATTGAGAATTAAAGAATTAAATTTAAAAAATTTCATTAAAGTTCTAATTCTAGTGTAATTATATTTATTTAATTTAATAATGATTTTATTTAGGAGTTTCATTTTAATAATAAACTCTAAATAATATTATTAGTTAAATTAGTAAATATATTATTATAGACATCTTGTATTTGATAAAAGAGAGAAAAAATAAATTTAGTAAAGGATATTTTAATTAAAATGCAAAAGTTTGCACATGAAATTAAAATAAAATAAAAAATAATAAAGAAAAAAGTTTCATGTGATTGCAAAACTGAAACCCTAAAAGGAGAAAGCTCTTTATTAAGAAATTAGAGCTCATTTCTCCACATGCAAGTTTAGAGGAGCCAATTTCTAAGAAAGAGAGTTTTAGAAAGGAAGGGAATTTTCTTGTGAGCTTTGAGCATCTGATCAGTTAGCATCAGATCTAGGTAGGATCTTCTTGAGTTTTGCACAGTAATTCCTCTTATGAATTCTCTATCTTCTCCATGTTTGTTATGGATCTGTATTTAGAATTTAGTTGTGTTTATACCCTTGTTTGTGAATTTATTGTTCTTCATTTCGAAAACATCTACAAATGAATTGAAGATTGGAAACGCTTGTTTTTAGAGATTTGTAATTTGATTGATTAAAATCTGGATGGGGGTTTGGAAAAGAAAATCAAAATTTTATATATAGAAGTTGACCGGTTGTTTGTATCCTTCCTGTAAAATCTTTAATTTAAATTTATCAAAATATATTATATATATTTCACAGTAATTGGTAATTATTGTGATAATTATAAAAATATAAAAAGAATGGAATTTGTTTATGCAGGTGAGGGAGGGACAATAAATTTGGCTTCGTTATTTTAAAAAAAGAATATAAAATTTTGGGAGGCAAGCCACTACCCCCACCTCCCCCTCCTCTCTTATGATTATGATGGCCTTTATAGGTCTACATGTGACAGACCTAATGTCGTAGCAGCAGGTACTATTGATGTAGACTTGTTGCTGTGACAACAAGGCTACCGCAACACCCTTCATCAACTTATGAGATTTAAATGATATTAGAGAGGTAAGTTTTTTTTTCTTTAAATTAATTATGTTATTAGTTTTTTTAATATATTTTATTTATTAAATGTTAACTTTATCAAATTAAATTTATTAATAAATATTATTTAATCATTATTAATTTATAATTATTATTATTAGTTATTAAATTTTAATTTATTAATAATTTAATAGTTACTATTATTAATCAATTAATAAAATTTATTAAAATTTTAAAAATATTTTGATAAAAAGAAAAAAATATTCATTTGTAAATTAAAATATAATTATGATTTTTTTGGAAATTGTATTTAAATGGGGGAAATTGTCGAGTCTTTTTATACGACTCAAAATTTGGTTATATGGGTCAGTTTATATGTAAATAATTGTATACTAGGGATATTTTAATTCTTTTGGAAATTTGAAATCCCTAGTAATTAGAACACTTTGAAAAGACAAAAAATGAAACTGGAACCCTATTTGTAAATCGAACCTTTATGATTTTAAAAATGAACTATGGAAAAACTTGTTTAAATACTTGATGAGATTTACATTGTATTGTATGATTTGGGGTTCGGGTTTGACTTAGTAAGTTAACCAATAAGGGAGTTTTTTAGAGTCTTGAGGAGTGTTGTTCTATGATGATGTTATGCATATTTGGTCACGATCTTTTGTACCTGACCATTGTGATGTAGCCATGTATTATCTATGATGAGTTTGATTATTTCTTTGTTAGTGTTTTCCAGTTGCTTGTATAAGATTGAGGTGAATGGTATGATTTTCTTGGCATAACGTTTGAGTTTCAATCAGTTGTCTTTTGATGCTTTCCATATGCTTGCATAGGACTAAGGTGAATATTGTGTTTTATCTATAGGTTCTTTCTAGTTTCTTGTAAAGGACTAAGGTGAAAATTATGATTTTATGAGTTGTACTTTTCATGAGCTTAGGGTAGGTAATCATTGGGAAGTGGTTGGAAATGGAGGTCAGAGCCCTAAAGAGATTGCCTAGGTAACCTATTGTAAGTTGTTTTAATAAGTGATAATATTTCATTCAATGAGAGTAAAATGAATTAATAAGAGTTAGATTTTTCCTCGTCCATGCCTTGAGTGCTAGTACAGGCTAGGATGGGAGTAGAGAGGATGCTTGGTTTCAACCTTAATTCTTTGTTAGTATTCCTTGTCTGTATGAAAGGATAATGATGCTGCATAGACAAATTGGGGGACCAAAGTCCAAAGAGGCTACTAGGGTAACCTTAGAGTTGGCTCATGTGATGACACTTGCCCACTTGCATATTAAATTTCCTATGTGTCTTTATTTCATCTAGGTTTAGATGTCATTTATGTATTAGTAATTTTGAGATAGATTTATTTTAGGTTTTTCTTTTACCTAGATGTTGATTATGACGGTTGGGATTGATATCCATTTAGGACTTGAGACTATCTCCTCAGCATGGTGGGAGTGGGCCATTTAGGTTCCCCGCGGTTGGATGGTAGTGCACTTTTATTATACCATTGAGATATGATAATTGGGTGCCATTTCTAGATGTCCTTGTGAAGTATTTCCTTTCATTCTGATCTTGTGTTTTTAGATGGATGGTTGTACTCTATTATATTGTATTTGATTTTTAGAGACTTTATGAAATTATGTATTTTATTCATGATGTATATTCTTTGAGCTTTTCATACCTTGTGACTTGTACAATGGATGATTATGAATTCTAGTTATGCCATGTGTCATCTTATGTAATTGTATATTATTTAAATGGATTTGTACTTGTGGTTATTCTATGATGTGGATTTTTTATGTATTAGATTTAGTATTAATAAGCTTGTATATATGTGATTCAATGTCATGAAAACCTTAAGAGATGTAATATGTTTTACAAATTTTTTTTATGTATGTGAGTTATTTCTTCCGCTATATTATATCTTTTGTTGTTTAATTATTATCTTTTTTTAAAAATGTTTGGAAAACTTAGTGAAACTTTAGGTTAATTTCTTTTGGGTTCCCTGGCGAGGTGTTACACTATCTCTTTCTGTATCATGAGAGGGAGGAAAGTAGAACTCAAGGCCTTGTTCTTGTGAGTGGATCCATGTTACCAATGTGGTAAATGTGTTCTTTCTCTATTCAAGTGACTACATGTGCTTTTGCAATAACTTTTTTATCATGATGAGCAAGTAGAGAAATTAGCTTTAGCAAGGTCTCTTCAACTATTTAACTTGGAATATTAGTAATCTTTAGGATTTTATTATTTTGTGTTCCCTTTAATATGGAGGCACAAGTAGTTATCCTTGGTTTGGGTCTTATTTCTTAAACTTGACAATATTGTATCTCCTTAAAGTTTTCTCATTATCTTGTTCTCTTCTCTCTCTTTATATTATGTTCTTATGAGCATGAGGTATACAATTATAATCTTCTAAAGTAGGGGCTAGATGTACCATCCTAAAATTTAACCACCCTTAATTTGGTTGACACTTTAGTTTATTTAATAGACATTGATTCCCACATTTATTTTTTCCACTCCTAATAGTCATTAGGCCCTTGGATTAAAATTATAAGTCATGTATTGATTCAATTTATTGTAAACTCAAACTAAGTTCTATTTATAAGTGTGCCCCTCTATTTTTTCTTTCAATCATATTACTTATTTCATTTCCTATCTTTCATATCCTCATTACCTATCCTGGCCTCTAAATGATTTGCACCTAAAAATATTGCACCATCTAATTTTTTGGCACCCATATCCCAAAGTTGATCCATGAGTGGTGGGTATAGGATGATGATGGAATTTTATGCTAGGATATGGGTCTAATGGAATTACATCCTTAAGGATTGAGGTCCAATTTTAGCTTAGGGATTTTATGATAAAGGGTTATCCCTTTAATACCACAAACACATAATAGAAACAAAGAAATAACAACAATTGGCAAGAACAAAATATGGGCTTCTTATTATTTCCTCAAATGTGGAATTACAAAATTTTGAAATATAATATTCAAACTCACATTGGTGCCTTCCTTACAATGATTTTCAACTATGAACTATCACCCAAAGCTATTCTAGACAATGTGCAAACATTCCTTAAATAGACAATTTTACACCACCTAGGAAGTTTCTAGACATCAAAACCTAACCCTTAAGATTGACTAACTCTAGGATTACATATAGAGTTGGCTCGATACACCTTTGACACTTATTTTGGAAATTTTTCTTAGGCACACTTTGGAAGGCCATAACTTTTGATCCATTTCTCTAATCAGCTATTATAACCACTTTTTAGAATCTTCATCTTTTGATCTATAGGGCCCAATCA
>CM053783.1:617477330-617681278 GCA_028749045.1 Cupressus sempervirens
AAACCAAAAATGACTCTACTATTATAAAAGGCATCAGTTATTATTTTCTATTAGATGACCTATTCTAGCCCCAATTTTGGAAGTGAAAAAAGCTTGTGTAAAATGACTTAGGGTTAGAGATTCATAATGTATGATGAGATTGTAGCTTATACTATTGGTATTGAGTTGTAAGGGATTGCAAATTTTAATCACTGGATAATAATAATATTGGACTTGTTGTTAGTGGATGTATCCCAAGGATTGGGTGAACAACATCAAATCCTTGTATAGTGTGTTCTCTTCTATGCAATTTATTATTTTTTGATATTGGTTATATTTGCATGTATTTTTATTTCTATCTATGGTTGATCCTAAAATACTATAGATCTTATGGTAGGTTGTATTCATCGAATCTTTCCAACATTTTATCTCTACTCTTCTCTTCTAGAAACTTCTCCAAACTTCACATTGAAACCTTGCATAGAAATGTGTAAACATGGTTTCCTTTGATTTGAATGTTCCAAGCCATCCATCTTTATCTTTAAAACACTTTACATATTCCAATAAATCAACTATATTGGCTAGAAATAATGATTTCTCATAAACTATCAAAATGTTGTCACTCGATCAATACTTATGCTTGGTCAACACTACTTCTACTTAGATTGTATTGGAACTCAGTTGACACTAAAATCACTCATAATTTATTGATGGTTCCTTAATCTTCTACTCTTTTTCTTAGTCAGGGCTATGCATTTGGTCAATCTTTGATCATTTCTTCAAGGCTTTAGTACAATTATCTTCTCCACTTGTAACATGATTAGACAATCACTTTATCTTGTGAATGTCTAAGTAATCAAGTGTCTATTGTAGTTTCTTCTCATAACTCAACCTTTTCTCTAGGTAATTTTATTATGACCTGTAAGGAAAATTTGCAACAAAGAATATAACCATTTCCACATAACCCATAAAAGATCTTAAATAAACATGCAATTGAAATCTACATGCAAGAGAATAGATAACATACCCACAAAAATGTGACACAAGATATACCCTGGGAAACCCTCATTGAGAAAAAAATCCAGCCTCCAAAAGAATCCATAAGCATGTATTATTTAGCAAGAAAACCATTGTAATACGACCATGGAAGCCTTCAATACCATAGCCACAACCAAGAAATTCATGTGAATAAGCATGAATCCAAACACCCCATGCCATGCTTCCAACCTTCACAAATGCTCCCTTGGCTAACCTATCAAGCCTTGTCCCACTCTACTCTTTCTCATTTTTCCTTATGTCTTCTCATACAACAACTACCCTTGTAGCTACCTATATAGTAGAAAGTCCCACAAAACTCCCAAGTGGTATTACATAAACCATGTACTAAAACTATGTGCTACCTAACCCATTGACCCCACATTTAATATTGAAAATTTGATTCTTTTCCCCAATATTAAATAATTACATGAAATATTATCACAATGTTACAATAAAACTCATCAAGTATATCTCATGGAAATTTTTTCATGTTGCACGTCCATCTAGGTGCAACATTACATAATAAAATAAAATAATACAATATAAAAATATTATGCAATGTGTGGAACACCCATAATCTCAACAATCTCCCACTTGTTGTATACATTGCATAGGGTCAATCTGTAGCCATATAAATGAATAAGAGAATAATCCCTCCTAGCACATCCACCATTATGGATCAAAGTACACCATGTGCTCCATCCTAGTGCCTCCAATGAAATCAAAGTATCTGGCATCTCAAACATGAATAATCTCACCTCCTATTATGCTACTACCACTGAACATACACAGAAGCCATCCAAAGAGAAAGCCACCCAACCTATCACATTAGTAGATCATAAAATCCTATACCAACCAAAATGCCAAGCACAAAAATTTGATCCAAAAGTAATCACATGTATCTATAGTTGTCAAACTATCCATAGCTGAAATAACACCCACAAAAAATTCCAAACCCATCCAACTATCCATACCTCCAAAGGTATACCAAGTGAATCTCACATCACTAACATATCCAATCTGCAACCTACAATCCCAAGCCTCAAGAGAAATGCCTACCACATATATACCAAGAAGCTCCCATTGTAAAAGATAATATCAAATCTATAACCAATCCACTCACAACATCTCAAAGAAGTGAATCCATGTAGTCTCAAGGACATCAACAACATATAAGCTAATAAGCTACAAGAACAACTCTCATACCAAGTCTCCAACACTTTCCCAAGTTCTCCACAACCAACTAAGGAAAGAGATAAAAGAATAACCATGTCATCTCTCACATGACATACATGAGCACAAACTAGTGATCACAATCTCTAATCAATCTCAAATCTAATGTAAGCAAAACTGAACATCCAGAAAGATAACCAAGACCAAAAAGAAACCATGCAAATCATAACCTATATCATGTCCTTCTACACACACCTCTAGATGTAAACTATGCAAGTATGATATCTTCCATTAAACCCCAACAAGAAGCCACAACAACACCCAAACCATATTGTATAACTAATCATGGATGTAAGCCTCTCACAAGAAGATCAAACTCATAAACCATTCCTAAACCAAAGAATATGCCCAATATAAAAACATCTCCCAAACTCAACTAGCATAATAACAACATATGCAAATGGAGATAACCGATGCTAAAACATTTGTCAAATGAACCCTCCAAAACTAACTCATGTATCATAGCTCAAGATCCATATCCATGAAAGACAAACATAAACATAATGCACCTAAGAGAAACAATGGGCTATATCTCTCAAGTAGAAAATTGCTAAGTAGACCAAGAGTGGGGAATGAGAATGTTCATCAAGATATCCTAGTCTCCAACCAAGACTCAACTAAGAATATCCTCTCAAGTCCATATCAAGTGAATGCCCCTAAGACTTCCTATTCAAACCATCAATCATCCCAACAAATACTTCTCTAATCCAAGAGAAATCAGCATCACCACCATTTCTAAGTATCCACAAGCACCTATAACCAATCAATCCATGCCAAATCCAAATGCAACATAGCAATATCATGAAGTATCAAGTTTATAATCAATATACTCAATACAAAAAAACTAAACCAAGATCAATGTCAAAGTTCCAACAATGGCCTCAAGAACATAAACATGACAACATGATCTAAACCATCTCAACCAAAGAGATAACATGATCCATATGAACATGCTATAACATGTCAACACTCTAAATACATATCAAGAGTATACCATGACATAATAATGTAACCATCCTTACACCAAGGATAACATTTTAAATGAAAGCATAAACCACACCTTTAATAGGAACCTCATTAGTCCTCAAGATGCAACCATCTCCATACACCATGAAGAAAACCATCTCCACATATCATGAAGAACCATCTCCACACACCATGAAGATAACCAAGAACCCTATTTCTGTTTTGAAATCCTATAAGTTTATAAATTACCCTAATGAGAACAAGACACATCTAGGGGAAACTAACTCCCATCTTCAACATGTCATTTCAAACACCAGGCCAACTATAAGGCTAGAACCTTCTTCTACTTTAGGCTTTGTAAAACCTAGGTGGGTGTACCTCAGATTTAATTTATATGGTACCAGTGCTAAAACATATTCTTGAATCTATTAATAATAGATAAAAACCCTAAATCTTCTAAAACTTATGCAAGGATCTCCAACATGGAACAACTAATAACATGACCAAAGAAATTGGTAAGCCAAGTGAGAGCTTCACATTTAGGTTCTTCAACATTAAAGGGAAAATACTTGATTAGTGATGTTGATTTTCAGCAATACATGACATGAACAACATAACCCTATGATCCTTCAAAATGATCAATGCCTTATGTGTTGGGCAGTCACACAAAGCCCTAACACACATCCTTGCAAGTCATTGACATATGCCATACATCAAGACTTCTTGATCTATCTATCCATAGTGTGAATTAGACATCTACATCTTTATGAATCTCATACTCGACCTATCCCTTCATGAGATTTGCAATCTTGTGATGATGAATCAAGCATTTACATAACTCTTTGAGTCATAAGCAAAATAAATCAACATATACAACCAATAGATTGCAACTAAGTTTTATACTCTTTGTTTAAAAAACACAAAAGATCACAAACAACATCAATGGGAGACAAGATATCAAAATGAAGACTAACTTGATGTTGTCTTTTTATTTATTTCTTTGAAACAAATACAATAAGATGCATAAAATTGAAATGAAAAACTACCTAATAGATCAGAACTAGCTATATTATCTTTGTTTGTTGTTCATTACACAAGAAATTATTGAAAGAAATGGTATTATAACAATGAGAAGTTTTTCTTAAAAAAATGGAAACTCTACAAAGAATGAGAAAGAGAATGATATAGAGGAGAGTGAATTCTTGGATCTATTGTGCATCTAACATGTGTCCACTTGGAAAACATCTCCTTGAAGTTAAATGCATCTCTCTAATCTCTCTTTGTAACTTCATATCAAATCTTCAATCATTTTGGCTCTCAAAAGCACAAAATATCTCAAATATTTGATTGAAAAAACATAACTAATATTGATGCCAGATTTGAAATCAGGGCAAAGGCAAAAATTAGTTTAAAATGATCTCTGGAAGCCAAGAAAACTCTTGAGAATCATTTTTCTCCACATTCAGGCTTCAACCAACTTTTATATCTACCTCCTGACCAATTTTGATGCTTAATGGTAAAAACTCTTTGTTCTGTTGAGAATGCCCTGGAAAAAATAAATCTGCTTATAACTCAAACCAGTGAGCACTTGTGCAAAATCTGACCTCATATTTAGAAAATTTGTTTCCTCCCAATTCCAACGATATATTGAAGTGCCTATTTTGAACAAAAATTGCCCTTGTGGCGGCCATTTGAAGTTTAGGCTCCTTCTATACCCTTGTATAGCATTATTAAATAAATTTTTCTTTTTATAAAGTTTCAAACTATAGAATGAATCAGACTTTATTTAAATTTTGACTTTTTATGTACTTTATGGGATAATATTAAAAAATAAAAAACTTTTATGCCTTTTGAAATTTCTCTCTGCTTTTTCATCTGGGTCAAACCTAGCTTGACCATGTTGACATGTGTCATGCCCTGATTAGCTGAATGTTGCTTCGTCATCTGACCCCTACCACTTGGACACCATGTGGCATCATCTCATTTGCTACCTACTTTTCCACATCACCATGCCACATCATTGATCACTATGTCACTATCCTAGTCAACATTTTGCCATGCCATCAGCAACATAGTGACCACATGACATGTGTCACCTACCGCCACCTCAACTCTGATCATCGATCTACCTCATCATGCTACATCAGCACCACCACACCACCAGCTCATTGCCATGTGTTAATTTTTGGTTGGGGTTTCCATGTCGTGTGGTTAACGATCAAGCAACTTTTGTTTGGCAACATGGCGACCATCGTCCGATCTACCATGTGTTGACATCCTATGCATCAGTGAGATTCGCTTGCTAGATTTTACACTTCACCAAATTGCTCTTGCCAAATTTTACACTTCACTAGATTTTACACTTTTTTGGGAGGTCGCCATGTCACTACCAGCGAGATCCTCCCATTTTTCAGTGGCAACATAATGACCACCAGATTCTTCAACTTTTTTGGCTTCTTCTTCTGTCAATGCAACTTTTTTAGTGACTTTTTCTGTCAATGCAATTGTTCAAATTTTTTTATTCATGCCAATCAGTCATCCATGTTAGGTGGGACCCTCCCTCTAGGGCTGTGGCTTTCAAAAAGGGCATGTCTTAAAGACATTGGAAGAAAATCACCCCTTCACAATAGATGTGGGATATACCTCCTTTACAAATTTTTGCACTTCACTTCATATTTTATGCTCTCAAAAGTTTTGCACCTTCCCAGAAAATAATTGGCAACCATTTCCATCATTTTGATCATCCTTCACCAATCATGGGAGTATAAAATTCTCCTCAATGAGCTTGCCTTCCATGCTACGGCCTTTGTCTTTTTGTAGATGTGGATGTGCCTTTGCCCTATAGCTATGGTATCATCTCCTTCAACATAGAGATCTTCCCACCTTTGACTATGTGGGTCTCTAATTTGTGTGGATTCCCCTCTTGTTGTGGTTGCATCTTTCCAACTGCATAAGCCACCCCTTCTTTGTTTAACATGGGCTCTATTTTTTGATGCCTCTTTGTTCTATTATCAACATCGAGCTCCTTCTATCTACTACATCTTCTTGCTCTTAATTGGTGACTTCTCCTATTGGTGTATCTTGTTCTCATGTGGACCTCTTGTGCTACAAATACATTGGACATGAGCATTCAAAATGTGAAATAGATTGTAATGGTTGAAGCGGCTCACTTGAGTTAAGCCTATTGCTATCTACCAAATGCAACCCTCAACGTCTATTTATTTCTCATTTAAAGCCAAAGGTAGGCTCTAAATACTTGAGACTCTTAAATGTCTTTCCTTGATGATGACATACATGCCAATTTTGGGATTGGTTTTGCAAATACCAACAAAGGGGCTAGAGCCCATTGATTACTCCACCAACTTAATCCCAAAAAAATACTAGGAAACTTGGTTGTGTGTGTGCTCCCATACATAGCTAGTAGTCATTATCTGTGCATAAAATTTCCCCTTTTGGATTCCTTGAATTGTCCCCTCAATCATCCAAATTAATACCTATAACTTGTAATTGATGGTCCTTCATTGTCTGGATAGCCTATGATGTACTTAAAACCCATGCAATAACAATTGTATCCATGAATTCATTAAATTTGTAGTAATAATGTACTCAATGAAGAAAATAATTGGAAACATTGCAACATTATTTTGACATCTTCAAACTCATAAAGTACTTTATCAACTTGGAGTTAGTCGAGCCCCAAAGTGGGTCCGACTAAAAAAAAATTTGAATTCAAACACCTGGACTTTTAAAATGGCTTATTCATCCTCTAGCACTGATTTGAAACAAATTTGACCACTAGAAGCAATTTTACAACTCATTTTACATCTTTCCACAGACATTCAAATTTGGGCCAAGAGGTCCTTTGACTGGCTTTAAAAGCTAACCAAAATACCTAATTGGGCTTTAGAATCAAACACACTAATTCTCTACTCCACATACTCTTACCCTATCAAATCTCGTCTCATGATGAATTCTCAGTCAAAAGATATTGACTATTGAAGTTGCCCTCTCAGAATTGCCTGCAAGAAAACATGTCTAGAAAATAATAAATCATGTTTAGATTTGGCTTTAAAAACTATGTAAACTAACACTTGTGGAAACGAAAGTTGGGGCATTGGTTCATTTTCACAAAGAGAGTATAAATCTGAGATTAGGGCTCATGACAAATAACTAGGCACAAATGGCAAGTGATCAAAGTGAGCCATTCAGAATTCACTGACTGGAAACAATGTCAAAAAAGTATTTTTGGCAAATGGAATGGACCTCGAAAAGTGTGTAGGCAGATTCATCAAGACTTTAAAATCAGCACGCTTGAAGTATTTTTAGAGGAGAATGCAATGGTACAATCCATCTGATCTCACCTATCACGTATCTCAAGTTATGACATCACAAATAGGGGTACTGACTGAGTTGCCTTTCTTGACACCAATAAAAAGTTAGAAATTGCATTTGGAATAACATTTGAAAATTGATCAAATGGATTCTTCATAAGCTCAAAATTGAAATATAGTAAGTCTTTGACCTCTAAAATATAACACAAAAATAATTTTCTCAATTTAATTAACCAGGTCAAAATTATAACAAGTCAAACAAGGCTTCCTAGAATTCAAAATAATTCATATCAACATGATAACGGTAAACAACCAACTTTGAGGGATTCAAAACCTAGTCAAATGGATTCAAAATGACTCAAAATTTGAAACATAGGCTCTCTAGTATGGACACTACACACTCCCAAAGAGGAAAGTCATGAAACATTACTAGGTGCAAGATATTCAATTGCAAACATGGCCTCCTATCATTTTTTGACACTACCAAAAATGTAGAATTAGAGATTACTCAAAATGGGACTTCATAGAATAGCTCGAAATGACAATTTATCATCATGGAACACATACACATACTAAATGAAAGGTGCTAAAAGCATTAAACACCTCTTAAGCCTCGAATGGATAGCTAAGTATATATGCATAAAAAAAGTGCTTATAGGGCATGATTTTTTCAATGGTACTCAAAATCAGGCTTCAATTTTGAGTCCCAACAAACCCCATGAGTCCTCAAGATCTAACCATCTTCACACACTATGAAGATAACCAAGTGCACCATGAAAATGTTAAAGGAACTTCTATAGCAAAAGGATCTAAGACAAACATCCAACATCTACAAACACTTAATAAATAACAATGCCAAAAAATCCAACTCAACTATGGTACCAAATCACCTATGGAATCATAAAATGCATTCCATACATGAAGATCCTCCAGGAGTGTCAGTACCAAGTGAAACCAAAATATCCAAAACCAAAAAGATACAAATCAAACCAGGAACTAATCTTGCATTGTCACCACATCACTATCACAAGCTCCCACTAAACTGTGTATCCAAGCTATCTATGACATCATGATAAAAAACCATCCTCTAACCATGAGGACCAAACAAGGCATCAAACCATCAAATAACTCAAAGTGCACATCATGATCTCCTTAAAGGAAACCAAATAACTATGACACTCAACCAAGAAGATATACCACCATAACCAAATCAAGAGTCCAAGCCAATGAACATCAAGGATGAACATGTATATCCAATCACCTCATGCCAAAATCTATGACACCATGATGACATCCATGAACTAAGCATCTAGCCCTCAATATGTGCAACTTGTCAACATAAAATAGTCAACCATAATCCTTCACCATGACTATACCTGTATATGAGCAATGTTAGTATGCTAATAGAAACCAAATTTGAATAAAGCTTCTACAAACTAAACAAAATTCATAAACTTCAAGATAGACTAAGATGAGCTCTCAATTGAGAATATGAGCCATTAATGGGCTCTCTCAATGAGAAACTCTCTTGTTGAGTAGCTTTGTCTAAATAGATAGGATGTATGCTCAAGCTTATGCTTCAAATGGAGTTGGAATTTGGGTGTGGGTGTATGGTTTTGATGTAAAATGGCTTCTCAAAATGGCATTATGACTTTACTTCATGGATTGTGTTATTTTGCAAAGGGGAAGGATCCAATTTATAGGCAAGAGGCTTGAGGGATTGAGGGCTAAGATGCAAAGATGGGAAAAAGCTCATGGAGGGCTCAGATTGCATGAGAAGAGAGCACATGGATTGTGCTTCCTTATAGCCAATCAAGGAGTGACACATGTCACATGGTGAGAGGATGGAGGAAAGGGGAAGGATGAGTCAACAAAGGAGGCTCAAGGGATAAAATCTTCATAAAGACCCTCATAATGACTTGTAAGAGCCACAAAAGGGCTTGTAAGAGTCATTTATGACCTAGTGGACTTCATAAAGTTTTATGGTTGAGATATTTTGAGGGAGATGAGAGCAATTTCGACTTGGGTTTGATTAGGAGGGTTTTAAGCTTGCTTAGGATTGTGCAAATGATTAGAGGATGGATTAGGATGGTTTAGGATTAGCTTAGGGATAGGCAAGTGGATGGCATGTGAAGGAGGAGATATTTGTTAACTTTGGCTTGGGTTAGTAAGTTTTAACCCATTTTTAGGGAATGTGACAAGGATTAAGATTATATTTAAAGACATCTTCTAGAAGAGTCTAGACTTTGGATGAGGATAAAGACTTTCTAGAATAGTCTAGAATTTCCTAGGATGAGGATGAAGACTTTCTAGAAGAGTCTAGAACCTCCTAGGATAAGATTTTATGAAATAAATAAAGTTTTATTTATTTCAAGGGTTTGGGTTGAGGAGATATTTATTAAAATATTTTTAATAAACATGAGGATTAATATTTAATCTTGATTAAATATTTTGAGTTGGGATTAGGGGTAGGAAATGATGGGATTAGCTTCTAATTGAAATTAAAGAAGGATTAGAAGATTTTGGAAGAGGTTATTGGTCATAAGGAAATTGGCCAAGTTTTGGGCAAAAAATAAATTTTTTATTTATTTTAGGATTTTCGGTCAATTTATTAATTAAATAATTAATAAATAAGGAAATAATGTTTAAATAAAATTTAAACATTTTTGGGAGGGATTCCTTAATTAAATATGTTTAATTAAGATAAAGGGATTTAATGGCATAAAAATTAATTAATTAATAAATGATGATGTCATCAGGGATTTTTTCAAAAAATAAAAATACTTTATTTTTTAAAGGATTTTTAGGTGTCTACATTTTGCCCCTCTTTGATGTGATGCCGCAAGTGGCATGGCATCAAAGATAAGAAAATAAGATGCCCAAGGCTAGAGCAGAAGAGGAGAGAATGGACTGTGAGATGCCCCTTCAAGAAGGCAGCGGGGAGAGAAAGTGAGGCTCGGTGGCTTCTTGAAAAGTACAAGAATCCAAGATGAGCAAGAAGACTCAGATTGGCTTAAGAGAAGAGGTTTAGTTAGCACAAACTCTCACTATGGGAGAATGATAAAGGGAGAATCAGAGGCACAAGGGGAAGCAAGCTTAACATCTCAGGGATTGTAGAGGATGAAGGAGCAGAGTGCTATAAAAGGAATCCAGGATGGGGAGATGGATGAGGGGATTAAAAAGCTAATGCAACAGGATTTCAAAGAGTCAGATTGGCAGAAGATGGGTTTCAAAGATTCCTAAGACTAGGATTGTGGATCTCGAAAGATGAGGCTTGGTGGATTGATTTGGATTAGTGGATCCCTAAGACTAGGATTGTGGATCCCTAAAGCTAAAGGTGAGGAGTTTATTCAAAGAGATACTGATGCATAAGCTGGGGTAGGAGAGACAAATGCTGGATATGGATGGGGGACAATGGAGATGAAGGAAAACTATTGAAGCTTTTTGAGCAGGGGGATACTTCAAAGAGAAGTAACACCATGTAGTTGAGCACTAGATTTGCTAAAGGACTGTTGGTTAATTGCCAAGGTTACCAAGAACATCAAGGCCTTTTCACCAACTTTCCAGAGGACTGACGAACTAACTCAAAACAAACATGCAAGGATTGCCCCAGCATCACACATGAATCTTGAAAGAATCAGAGTGGAATCGACACTAGGTAACCCACAAGCAGAAAAGAAAAACAAACAAAAGACATGATCAAGACCTTACGCTCTGATAGCCCCATTCGCAGTATACCATGATATAGAAGATCGTGGCAACCTTGAGGAGGGAACAAGGAGATTTCTTGGAAAATATATTTCAAGACCCAACAAGGAAGAGTCCAAATCAAAAGAAAGCAAAAATCCAAAAGAGAACTGTTTTCCAATGAGATGGGTAGGACAAGGTACTAACGGACCAAGATCAGACATGAGGAAAGCTATATCCTACAAGGACCTATCGAAGAGCACCTAAGCTGGTGGATTTGGATGAGTGATGCGTCTGGCAAGCTAAACTAAGAAAGATAACACTTTGGTGACAGGAAATCTAGCTAAAGGATGCATTGGAATAGCTAACCAAGATGTGTGATGGGTGCAAGATGCTGATCAAGGATGAACTGACACGAACACTAGATAGATACAATGGTACTAAGCTAAAGAGGATGTACAAGCTGATGGACCAAGATATGTTACAAATGTACAAGTTTGTTCATGTTTTGGTTTTTGTGAGATGGAAATTTTTGCGAAGGATGGAATGTCTATAATAGGTGATAGGTGGATAGGTAGATGGTTTGCAAAAAGCTTAAGTGAAAATGGGGTTTTGTGTGTGCACGTGATAGTATACAAGCTAGGATACAAGATTATTTATAGGTTGGAATATGGTACAAACTTTGGACAAGATTTGGATATACAAGGTATGGTACAAGATTTACAAGGTATAATACAAGCTTTGGTACAAGATTTTACAAGCTGAGGTACAAGATTTTACAAACTGTACAGGGGGTATTTACAAGCTCCATTAGATTTTGGATATTTGGTTGGAACACCAAGGGAACAAGCAAGTGTTTTATGAGATGGTGGGTGAATCGATGAGGGATAGGATAGTGATAGATAATGGATTAGTCTTAGTACAAAAGGCACCTAAATTACCAGGTTTTCACCAAGGTACCTATCCAAGGTGCTTGAATTGCCAAGTTTTCACCATTGGATGCTTATTTCTTTTTACTATTTTTTTCTTTTGTATTTTTCAAAAGCTAGGTATACCAAGGATCTTCAAGCATAGAACTTCTTGAGATGAATGATGTTAGTAGGATCATTCAAGAGTTCTCCTTCTGGTGTAGATAGTTGATAAGCTTTGGAGCCAAAGGAAGCAGTGACAACATAAGGACCAAGCCATGTAGGTTCAAACTTGCCTTTCTTTTCTCGATCTACTTGGAATTTCATGTTTTCTTTGAGGACCATGTCACCTGGTTGAAAGTATCGTGGAAGCACCTTCTTGTTGAAATTCCTTTTGAGATGAGTTTGATAGACTGTGAGATGATCATAGGCTTGTTGTCGCTTCTCGTCTAAGAGATCTAGCTGGGTGAGTCGAGCTACTCTGTATTCTTCATCTGATATTTGCCCTTGCAAAGATATGCGCAAGGAAAGAATTTCAACCTCTATAGGTAGTACCACCTCGGCACCATAGACTAGGGAGTATGGAGTTGTGCCTTTGGATGTACGGAAGGAAGTTCAATAGGCCCATAGGGTTGGATTTATTTGTAGGTGCCAATCACAGTCGAAATCATTGACAACTTTCTTTAGGATTTTGAGGAGGGTTTTGTTAGTTGCCTCTGCCTGGCAATTACCTTGTGGGAAATATGGGCTAGAAAAATGGTGATGGATGCAGAGGGAAGTGCATAATTCTTCCATGTTGAGATTTTCAAAGTTTCCTCCGTGGTCGGTGAAGATGGTGGAGGGGATATCGAAGTGGCAAACAATGTGGTACAAGATGAACTTGGAGACCTGAACTCCTATAGCTGAGACTAGGGGGACTGCTTCCACCCATTTAGTGAAATAGTCTGTAGCTGTTATTATCCATTTATGTCCATCAGATGAGAGGGGTGTGATAGTTCCAACTAGATCAAGGCCCCAACAAGCGAAAGACCAAGGTGGTGCAATAGGTTGAAGATCTTGTGCTGGAGCATGCACAAGATTTATGTGTTGTTGACATGAGAGACACTTTCTAACAAAGTCATAGGAGTCTTCTTCGATGGTAGGCCAATAGTAGCCTGCTCTAAGGATTTGTCGTGCTAGGACAATACCACTTGTGTGGGCACCGCAAAGTCCAGAGTGTACTTCCTTTAACATCATCACGGCCTCATTTTGGTCTAAACATCGAGAGAGAGTATCATGATAACCCTGATGATATAGGGTATTGGCTATGATAACATAGTAGGATGATTTTCAAATGAGGTTCTGGCATTGGGTACGTGTGAGGTGAGGGGATATGATACCATCATTAAGGTAAGCGTGAATCTCATGGTACCAAGGGGATTGGGGACCAACCAAGATACAAACACGATTTGAATCCTCATTCGCATAGGCGGGTGTGAGGAGCTGCTCCACTAAAAACTCATACTATGTAGCTGCTTGGGGAATTTCCAAGAGTGAGCCTATAGTAGCCATAGCATCTGCTGCTTTGTTCTGTATTTGAGGCACTTGTGTAAACTGAAGCCTTGTAAAATGCTGGGTTAGCTGATCAACTAGCTCTTTATAGGGTAATAGCTTTTCATCTTTGGTTTGATATTCATTTAGGGCTTGCTTGATGATGAGCTGAGAATTGCCAAAGATTTGTAGCTCAGCAATGTTCCATTCTGTAGCTATCTTTAATGCTACTATGAGGGCCTCATATTTAGCTATATTGTTGGTGCTAGGGAATTGTAGCTTGAAGGCTTTTGGAATGTAATCTCCTTGAGGTGTGACCAACAATATTCCTGACCCTAATCCATGAGATGTGTATAAGCCATCAAAATAAAGTTTCCATGGGGGTTGTTCTTCAATTAGACAGATATGCTCATCTGGAAATTTTGTGATTAACGGATAAGCATCTATTAGAGGTGCATCAGCTAGGTGATCTACTATAGCTTGCCCTTTGATTTCCTTTCTATCCACATACTGGATGTCAAATTCACTAAGGAGCATAACCCATTTGGCCAAACGGCCTGTAAGTGTTGTTCTGGAGAGCATATACTTGAGAGGGTCAATCTTGGAGACTAGTTGGATGGTATGACTTAGCATGTAATGGCGAAGCTTTTCAATTGAGAAAACAACTACCAAACAAGCTTTTTCCATAGGAGTATAATTGAGTTCATAACCAACTAGGGTTCTACTGATGTAGTAGATGGCTCTTTCTCTACTGTAGTCATCAAGTTGTGCTAGAAGTGCCCCTAGAGCAGTAGGTGTTGTTGATATGTACAAAATCAGGGGACGACCAGGAACTAGTGGAACCAAGATAGGGGGATTGATGAGATACTTCTTGAGATGGTGAAAGCTGCGCTGACATAAAGGATCCCACTTGAAGTTCTCATCCTTCTTTAGTTAATGTGAAAATGGTGTACACTTATCTACAAGTAGGGAGACGAAGCGCTGAACAGATTGAAGCTTTCCCTAAAGAGAACAAAGTCGTCGCAGTGTCTGGGGAGGAGGCATGTCTAAGATAGCCTTGACCTTCTTAGGGTCAATCTATATACCTCGTTTAGAGACTATAAAGCCTAGAAGCTTGCCAGATGTGACCCCAAAGACAGATTTCTTGGGATTCAACATGAGATGATATTTGGCTAACCTATCAAAGACTTTCTCCAGGTCAGCAAGATGATCCATGAAGGTAAGAGATTTGACCAAGATATCATCCACATAATCCTCCAAAATGTTATGGATGAGATCATGAAAGATGGCTGTCATAGCTCTTTGATAGGTAGCCCCAGCACTTTTTAGGCCAAAAGGCATCATGTTGTAGCAAAAGGTTCCCCAAGGGGTAGTGAATGTTGTCTTATGCTGATCCTCTTCTGCAATCTTGATTTGATTATACCCAGAAAATCCATCCATGAGGGACAAAATTTCATGTCTAGCTGTAAGATCTACAATCATATCTATGTTGGGCAAGGGAAAATCATCTTTTGGACAAGCTTTGTTAAGATCTCTGAAATCAGTGCAGATTTTGATGTCACCAGAAGGCTTAGTGATGAGGACCATGTTGGAGATCCACTCTGAATAGTCAATAGGTCAGATAACCTTAGCAGCTAACATTCTTTCTAACTTAGCTTTGACCAGTAATGCCACCTTGGGGTGCATTTTTCTAAGCTTTTGTCTGACGGGCTTGATCTGTGGATTGACTGCAAGATGATGAACTACAAGCTTTGGATCAAGCCTTGGCATGTCTTGATATGACCATGCAAATTGGCCAATGTTCTCTCTTAAGACCTCAAAGAGGAGATCAGTTTGGTCTTGTGATAGGGATGCAGCAATGTGAACAAGCCTAGGGATCTCTGAAGAACCGATGTTGACTTCCTTAGTATCCTCAATTAGAATAGAAGATATCTCTGGTCGATTATCGTGAGGAGGTAATGCTAAATCCTCATGTTCTGCTTGTGGCTCTGGATGTTCTTGCTGAGGGGTTCTCTTCACTACCTTAGCTAGTCTCAGATTCACCCTAGTTCCAGTTTTGGGTGTATCAAAACTAGGTTGGGGATTTTCTCCAAAATACCCCTTGGGATCTAGCTTGTAGATATAGGCAGAATCTGGCTTTGTTTTCTTGTGAGGTGTTTCAGCTCTCGTGAATCTCAGAAGTGATTCCTCTGATGTGAACGCATCAATGTGTATGACGATTGGTTGGTCCCAATCTATGAGTTGTGGATGGACAATTGGTAGGTCAATGAGGTGGATGGATAGTTCTTGGAGAACACAGTCTCCGAGGGAGATTTGGTCTAGGATATCGTCGTAGGCTCTCTTTTCAACTTCCTTAGGAATGTCTTCAATTTCAACAAGGTCGCAGTGAATGTTCGAAAAAGCATGACCATTCTCATTGGTGCCCCCAGTTGTGGATATGCTAAAGCCAAGACCTGAATTTGTTTCCCACTTGTGTGCTTCAATGGGGCATTGCATGCCTCTTTCTTTGGGTCCTAGACCACCACCTTGATAGTTCCATTTTTCAGTGATGAGCTTATGTTCTTGGGGGTACTTTTGGCTGAAGTGATCAAGGCATGCTTGATTTCTCGGAGGTGCATCCTTATGTAGCCAATTGTTGATATCTGGAGTGAGCTCCTCATGAAGAGGGATTTTCGAGGATACAAAGGTTGTTGGGCCAAACTGTTTGTATCAAGGAGGTGGAATCTCCTTAGCTTTGTGATATTTTGGTCATCCATGGGCATGTGGATCAAGTGGGAGTGCCCCGACAACAAATGCCTCCGACAAACTATACTCTCCACAGCCCTTGTTATTGATCTTTACGGTAGACAAGGTAGAGGCGATGATGGTTTCTGGGTCATTACAACTGTGGGATGAGCTAGCGATGGATGTGCTGATATCAATTCCAGGGCAATGGTTTGTATATGAAGCTTCAACTGCATTGCAGTAAGCAAAGGGTTCTAGATTGGCATGGATGGTTACCTCAGTGCCTTGATGCAAAAATTTGACACACTGATGGTAAGTGGATGGAACGGCTTTCATGGCATGAATCCATGGGTGACCAAGGAGGATGTTGAATGGTAGGTTTAGATCAATAACATGGCAAAGTGTTTCTTGGATGACTAGCCCGACCTTGATTGGCAACAAAATAGTTCCTTCTGTGGTTCTTTCTAAGTTGTCATAAGCTTTAATGGTGATAACCTCATTGATGATATCCGCCTCAGTATACCCATCTTGTTTGAAGAATTTTAGGGTGCAAATATTCAAGGCAGATCCATTATCTATCATTACTCTTTTGATGGCAAAATTGGCTACCATGATGGCTATGCGAACCGGAAGGGTGTGATCTGGCTCGACCACGGGTATGTCGGTGGGTTTGAACGATAGGGCACATGAGGATGAAAGGTGTCCAACAAGATTATGAAAATCAGTAGCATTGATATCAAAAGGGACACGAGATTCTATGAGAGAACTATCAAGGATGTTCTTGTACACAGGACTAGTACGAAGAAGGTCTAAAATGGAGATTTGGGCTGGCATGTTCCCAAGGTGTTCCAAGATATTGTACTAGCTTTTTGATGGAGCTGATGGTGCTGGTGAAATGGGTGGGTCTGTGATGTTAAATTAGGCTCTTCGAGTGTGACTGTACACTCATTGTTTGGTCCTTGGATATTGATAACATTGATAGAAGGCTCTTTCTCGGATATACAACCTATAAGGCTACCATAGTCTATATAGGATGAAGTGTGGTCATTGTTCTTCCCATACTGTTGGTTTGGCTGATGGTTGTTGGTGTTGTTTTTGTTGGTTTGGATAGGTGCTTTTCCAAGATTTTGATTGTTGTGAGGAGGAAAAGCATTTTGATAGATCTATAAGCCTACATTGGGAGAGGTTTGGGCACCAACAGTGATTTCCTTTTGATCAATGAGGTCCTGCACATAGTCTTTCAGTTTCATGCATCTGAGGGTAGTGTGACCTTTTACCCTATGAAATTTGCAGTACTCATTGTCTTTGTACCATGAAACTTTGGATTGGCTTGGGTCAATTTGCTGGGTAGGAGGAAATTTGATGAGGTTTTCCTTGACTAATCTCTCAAAAATGACATTCAATGGCTCACCAAGGGGTGTATAGTTTCTAGGTGTAGGTTGGAATCTGGGCTTTTGTCCTGCAGCTACATTGATGGCATTAGCTTGATTGCTAGACCCTTGGAAGTTGGGTCTTGGATTGTAGTTTTGATAGCATTGGTTATTCTGTTGTTGGTAGTTGATAGCTTGTTGATTGTTTGGTTGATATGGTGGGTTGGATTGGTTGTGAGAAGGACCAACAATATTCACATGTCTGGTGTCAATGACGCCATCTGTTGCAACTTGCTTGTTTTTGTTCCAATATCTAGACTTGTCATTGGAATGTGATTGATTTTGGTTGGCCTCTTTGTAAATCTTGACCACACCATCTTTAATGAGTCCTTGCTCAAGGATCATTCCTTTCTCTTTGATATCTTTATAGGTCTGCAAACAATTCATGGTCATGTGGTGAGCCAAGCTAGGATGGGCATTATCAATAAACATTTTCACCACATGGCGCTCTAGCAAGGTGCAAGATATGCGGGTGGTAAGGGTTTGTCATCTTTGTAGGTATTCAGCAAGGCTTTCTCCACCTTTTTGCTTAGTGTGGACAAGGTCAACTATTGATAGCTCTGTTTCAACAAGATGGGCATATTGGGCTACGAATGCCTCAGATAATTCAGTAAAGTTTTTAATTGTGCCATAGGGGATTCTATAAAACCATTCAAGAGCTGGTCCAGCCAAGCTTTTGGGAAAAAGGTGCAAGAGGAAGACATCATTGTATGCCACGTCCTGGCAGTGCATGTAAAATTCTTTGATATGTGTGACAGGGTCTCCTTTTCCTCTGAATTTGTCAAATTTGGGTACCTCAAAGTTTTTGGGAAATGGTGTCATGGTGATGGCTTTGTCAAATGGGTAAGGACACGCATTCTCAAACTTGAATGTCTTTGGATCATTCCCTTCTTGGATGGCTTTCAGAGCTATCTTCATTTGCTCCCATTCTGAATTGATAGGTGATGGCTAGGGTGCCCCCAATGTAGGAGTGCCTTGAGGTAGGTATGCGCTAGATGGGGCCACTGAATATGGATGGCTGTGAGGGATTTGTTGATAGGGATTGTACATTTTTTGGGTAGTTGCATGGTGGATGACGGGTTATTGAGGGGGATGTGGCGCATATTGTTGCATGTGCTGCGAGGCTTGTTATTGATATGGGATTTGAGGTTGGGATTGAGGAACATAAGCTAGCTATGGGATAAATGAATGGCTTTGTGGAGGTAAGGTATAAGATGGTTGTGAAGCTTGGGGAAAGGATCGGGGGGCTTGTGGGGTTTGACCAAGGTATGTGGGCTATGCCCCCATTTGGGATGGTACCTGCAAATAATTGGTGGTTGGCTGGATTGGTGGGTTACCTCCTAGAAGTGGCATTGAAAAGTAGTTGGTAATAGGAGGTAATGGATTAGTTGGTGGTGGAGGTGGTGGGATTTGAAAGCTAGGAAATGGAATAGATGGGGTTTGATAGCTTGGCGATTGGATTTGGAAGCTTGGTAGAGTGGTGGTGGGAGCTTGGGTCACTTGAGAGCTAGGCAGAACATTGGTAGTAGCTTGTGGGGTTTGATAGCTTTGTGGAGTGAGGGTAGTAGCTTGTGGATTTGTGGCTGATGGCATTGAGCTTCCAAGACCTAATGGAAATGATGGGATTGTGCTTTGGGCTGTGGTGAACAAGCTAGGGGTGATGAAAGGTTGATTACTTGGCCCCATGGGTGGCATCCCTATTGTATATTGCTGAGGCTGGCCAAAGATGCTAGCACTGATTTGGGAGATGGGTGGATTTGGAAGGCTAGGTTGGGGAGCAGCAGCAACAATAGTGAAGGGGGTGAACAGTGAGGTGTTTTGGGTAAGGGGGTTTGGAGCAGAGAGGTATGAACCAAGGATGAAGTGGTGGTGGCTAGGTTGGCTTGCGGCATGGAGATTTCAACTTGGGTGGATGATGGTATGTTTGGGTCTGTTGGATCATATGGATTGGCTGGAGGCTCTTCTTTTGGCATATATTGAGGATAATTTGGATCATACGAGCCTATGGGTGGTGGCAGCTACCCAAACAACGGGTGAGATGGATCTAATAATGGAGGGGGTCTTCCAAAGTCAAAGGTTCCTACATTGTCCCTTTGAAAATTAGCCATGATTGTCTCTTTGTTCTTGTCTATAATGGTATTTACCAATACTGCATTTCCTAGTTGGTTCATGAAAGCTTCAATGTCAGTAGGTGATGGCATAGCTTTCTCTGGGCTGAAGGATGGTTGAGTGCTCAAGGGGGGTGAGGTTGTTCGATCCAAATGATAGGGCTCCATTATTTCTTTCTTCTTGGCTAAGCGAGTGACAGGTGGCATGAAAAATGCTCCTAGGGATGAGATGCAACATATGCTGGTGGATGCAAAAGGGGGAAGGCTTTTCTATGCAAATGATTTCCTAGGTTGAGGCAAAGCTATATGACAAAACCTAAGGAGGATTGGGTTTGGGATTCTAACTTCAAAGATATGTTGCCAAAGTACAAAAGGTCTACTTTCCTATGTGCAATCTTGGTGGTGATTGTGTCAACTTAAGGATAGATTGATGATCCTTTAGGAAGAACACAAGATTGACCACTTGTGGATCCCAGCCTTTAGCTCAAGGTGATGATGGATGGCAAGTGACAAAGCTAGATTACCCTAGACAAAGCTTTGTCAAAGGGATAACCTTGGTGAGATTGGTGGATTTGAAAGATTTTAGGAATGGCAAACTTTTAGCAAGGCTAGATGGATTGCTGGCTAGATGGTTTGATTCTAAATGAGATGGATGAGCTAATAATGCTTAAGGAGATAACCTAAGATGGCTGAATTTTCTACAAAGATGACTCTAAGGTGAAGCTTATCCAAGAAGGTGTGGAGAAACAAGGGTTTCTAATCATAGAAATCATGCCTAGTTGGTAAGGCATAAGCAGGATTAACTCTTGGATGTTGGCTAAATTTGATGGTGCGCTCTAACCAGGCCTCTTGAAGTGCTTCGTCAGCAGCTTTATCCTCTACTTTGTGGAGTTTGGCAATTCGAGGACTTGGTGTTAGTTCTTTTCTCTTGGCTAAAAGTTCTTGGTATGCATGAGATGGTTTGAGTTTAACTTTGTGGAACTTCTGTTTGGGTTTGGGTTGCTCTGACATCAATTCTTAAATCTACTTGGCTTTGAGAGACCTCAATTTTTTTTCTTCAACTTGTTCAACTTCTAGAATAGGCAGTGACTACGCTAAGTATACCCCAAGCTAGGATTGACCAAGTTTGGAAAACATTCATTCAACAAATAAAAAAGCAAGCAATAGATAGAAACAACCAGATAGAAGTTTTGATTCCCAAAATGTGATACTTGCGCCAAGGAGTGTGTGTGTTCTACAAATGTTTCGATCAGTCACTTCAAGCACATTAACATCCTAGATGGTTGTCTACAAGGCTAACAGTTGGTTTAGTTGGGGAGTCCTTGATGTACCCAAGGTATGTGAGGCCCAAATTCATAGATGAAACCAAAAAGATGTCACACAGCCGAGAGGAGCGATAACCCACTTCTCCTCTTTCACTTCTCAAAGGTATAAAGTTCTTTGAGGCTTAGCCTGAGTGACAAAATCTTGATCCCAAGAGAGGTGTCTTTTGATTCACCTCTTGATTCTTATACTCCATCAGAACGCGAGAGTTGAGGTCATCCAAGGGGTGATGAAATCTCTAAGCAGGCCTCCTAAAAAGAAACAAAGTTTTGGATCCTAATCTTATGCACCCAAGATGGCCTCGAAAGACGACAAGGGGAGAGAAGACTTGGATGACCTTGGACTAAACAAAACACGCTTTTTCTTTTACAAACTGACTCTTATATGTGCTAATCTATACTTTTCAAGCACTCATGTTTAAGAGACAATATTCAATTCCAACTTGAAGTGCCAAAAAAAGTAAATCGATCGAAGAATGCAAACAAGAAGAAGAGTTAGGGTCAACAAAAGAAAACTCGCGCACCCGGAGACCCTCCACGTCAAGTATCGATTAATTTCCTTTAAAGCATTCAAGAGTTGGTGTGATTTTGTTTTTAAGCCCAAAGCAAAGATGTGTGAGACTCGATTTGTCAGTTTTTCAATTTTAGTACCCAAATGAAGTGTGATCGATTTAATCTAGATTTTTGGTCATTTAAGAATTTTGATAAAGTTAAAGCAAACATTCAAAGACCAAGTGAGTGAGTTAGATTGTGGAACATTTAACACCTTTTTCAAGTAGACCCATCCCCATGAATGGCACTGAGATTGAAACCAATGGTTAATATTTGATGGGTGATTAGAAAAGAGGTGAGTCCAAGGAACTACTCAAATTGATTTTTGTAAATTTGTGTTTAACTTAACAAAGTTTCTTAAATGTCCAAAAATCAAACTTTGCCTAAATTGCATGTGGAAAAGAGATTTGTTTTGTTCAATTTTAGAAGCTACAAATGAAGTGTTTGATATTGCAATGGTTAATTGATCCTTGGCATTCAAGATTGGATTTTTTGTTTTAATCATGCATTCAAGGAAAATTTGATTTTAATCCATGGCATTCAAGAGTGTGTTTAGCAACATGCATTCAAAGACAAGTGATTAGACATTCAAGTTTTTTTTTTTACCTTTGAGCATTCAAGATTGAGATTTTGTGTGTTGTTTTAAGAACTTTGAATTGTTTTGTTTTAACCTTAGATCATTAAAGATTGTTTTGGACTCAAAAGTGAAAATGACTCTTTGGACTTTGGTTTTCATTCAAGATTTTGTGTTCTAGTTTGCATGTTTCAAGCCCAAAAATGATATTCCTAGATTGTTTTGATGCATGAAAAACCTAAGAAACATTCAAGATTTTGCAACAAGACATTTGTTTGGAACAAATAACAAAACTCTTAAGACAATTTTTGGCAACCATTTAGGACTCTTAGTTTTCATGAGATTTTTAAAATAACTTTAAAATATTTGCAAATGAGGTCCATTTTATCCTTGATTGATGCTTTGAGTTTGATTTAGGTTTTAGTGTGCACTTAGTGTTGATTTTGAACCTTTTGAAATGGAAACTTGAAGTCCTTTTTAAATTCCCAAAAATGAAGTGTTCCTAACTTTGCATGAATGCCTCTAAAACCTTGATGTTGCAAGGATGCAAATGATTAGATTGGTTTAGTTTCACTTGTTAAAATATTTTTTCTTTTTTGCAAATTTTTAATTTTTTAATGGATTTTAGTATGATTTGGGGGTTCATTTTAAGCACTAAAAAGAAGTGTGTATGACTTTACTTCCTTAAAAAAAAAATGGCTAAGATCTCCCATAAGAAGAAGAAGAAGAAGTAGATGGAATAAGAAGAATATAGACAAGAAGAGGAAGAAGAATTCCAAGTGCTTTGTCCACCTATAAGCTTGAAAAATCTGCAAATACTATGAGATAGACTATAAGTTCCTTTGTCTTCTTCATGCTCATGTGGACCTACAAAACCAATTTATACAATCCTACCAATCACAAAAATAAGTAAAATTAGCCAAAATCAGAAAATGACATACAAAACTTGACTAAAAAAGCTAATGAAGATGACCCATGCGGGGTCCCACCAAGTGTGCCAAAATGTATATGAGCAATGTTAGTATGCTAATAGAAACCAAATTTGAATAAAGCTTCTACAAACTAAACAAAATTCATAAACTTCAAGATGGACTAAGATGAGCTCTCAATTGAGAATATGAGCCATTAATGGGCTCTCTCAATGAGAAGCTCTCTTGTTGAGTAGCTTTGTCTAAATAGATAGGATGTATGCTCAAGCTTATGCTTCAAATTGAGTTGGAATTTGGGTGTGAGTGTATGGTTTTGATGTAAAATGGCTTCTCAAAATGGCATTATGACTTTACTTCATGGATTGTGTTATTTTGCAAAGGGGAAGGATCCAATTTATAGGCATGAGGCTTGCGGAATTGAGGGCTAAGATTCAAGGATGGGAAAAAGCTCATGGAGGGCTCAGATTGCATGAGAAGAGAGCACATGGATTGTGGTTCCTTATAGCCAATCAAGGAGTGACACATGTCACATGGTGAGAGGATGGAGGAAAGGGGAAGGATGAGTCAACAAAGGAGGCCCAAGGGATAAAATCTTCATAAAGACCCTCATAATGACTTGTAAGAGCCATAAAAGGGCTTGTAAGAGTCATTTATGACCTAGTGGACTTCATAAAGTTTTATGGTTGAGATATTTTGAGGGAGATGAGAGCAATTTTGACTTGGGCTTGATTAGGAGGGTTTTAAGCTTGCTTAGGATTGTGTAAATTATTAGAGGATGGATTAGGATGGTTTAGGATTAGCTTAGGGATAGGCAAGTGGATGGCATTTAATGAGGGTGGGTGAAGGAGGAGATATTTGTTAACTTTGGCTTGGGTTAGTAAGTTGTAACTGATGTTTAGGGAATGTGACAAGGATTAGGATTAGGTTTAAAGACATCTTCTAGAAGAGTCTAGACTTTAGATGAGGATAAAGACTTTCTAGAATAGTCTAGAATTTTCTAGGATGAGGATGAAGACTTTCTAGAAGAGTCTAGAACCTTCCTAAGATAAGATTTTATGAAATAAATAAAGTTTTATTTATTTCAAGGGTTTGGGTTGAGGAGATATTTATTAAAATATTTTTAATAAACATGAGGATTAATATTTAATCTTGATTAAATATTTTGAGTTGGGATTAGGGGTAGGAAATGATGGGATTAGCCTTTAATCGAAATTAAAGAAGGATTAGAAGATTTTGGAAGAGGTTATTGGTCATAAGGAAATTGGCCAAGTTTTGGGCAAAAAATAATTTTTTAATTTATTTTAGGATTTTTGGTCAATTTATTAATTAAATAATTAATAAATAAGGAAATAATGTTTAAATAAAATTTAAACATTTTTGGGAGGGATTCCTTAATTAAGTATTTTTAATTAAGATAAAGGGATTTAATGGCATAAAAATTAATTAATTAATTAATTAAACAATTAATTAATAAATGATGATGTCATCAGGGATTTTTTCAAAAAATAAAAATACTTTATTTTTTAAAGGATTTTTAGGTGTCTACAATACCTAGTAACAACATCTCATCCCTTCTACATGAAGAAAAATTAGAAAATCATGTGACTTCGGGCATAGAAAACCCAAATTGAAGCCACCAATCTAAATATGTATCAATAATAAAAGATCAATGGAAAAAGACAACCCATAACCAAGCTATAAATTCAACCTATAAGTATAGACCACTTACAACACTGCACAACTTGTAGACCCAACAAATCATCATACATATCCAAATCAAACACTGATAACCATATCATCATTAGACTAGTCTAAAATATGAACTGAGTATACAATGACATCAAATTTTAATTCTCCAAACATACAATGTCATAAATTCACAATGCTACCATAGTCAATATATACCATAAATTGTTCAGATCAATATATCACCAAATAAATCATGCCAAACTTGCACTAAATTTGAACCAATGTGTATATCTCTCCAAGAGCTTTCCATTGACTATTCGAAGTCCAAAATCTAACTTTTATGCTCAAGTTATGCCCTAATTTGTGCTCCAAATAAATAACATCTAACTTTAAGGCTCTTAAAACCTAACAAAATATCAAAATCATAGAACCAAACCTAAACCAAGTTGTAGTGCTCTGAATTAGCTTTTTAACACCTATAAGAAGTCTAAAATCTGATGTCCTGAGAAAAAGTTATGTCTATTTTACTAAGATAGTCTTTTTACCAATTTCACTATGAATTTTTTTTTGTGATGAAAATTTTGAAGGGATTAAATTTGAAGGCCATCACGAGCTGAAACTAAAAAACTCTTTCATTTCCTCTCAACATGGCCAAACTAGGGCATATTATATATCAAAATTTATGGAAACATCGACCTAGATCTAATGATGGGGTCTATTTTCCCCTAGGAGGTCATTTATGCAAGTTCCCCCTAAAACCCTCATTTAAATGAAACATCTGAAAAATCTTTTTTTCCAACAATTTCACATGCCCAAAATCTACCAATATCTCATCATAATAGCAAACCCAAAAACCCTCAGATTTGCAATAAATAATACATATATCTTGCCCTTTCTTTTATCCTCTCATGCAATTTGATAGATTCAATCTAGGGTTACAATAATAAAATCATAGCTCTGATACCACTTGTAAGGAAACTTACAACAAAGAATATAATTGTTTCCACATAACCCATAAGAGATATGAAATAAACATGCAATTGAAATCCACATGCAAGAGAATAAACAACATACCCACAAAAATGTGACACAAGATATAGCCTAGGAAACCCTCATCAAGGAAAAAAACTTAGCCTCCAAAAGCATTCATCACCATGTATTATTTAGCAAAAAAATCATTGCAATACAACCATGGAAGCCTTCAATACCATAGCCACAACCAAGTAATCCATGTGAATAAGCATGAATCCGCACATTCGATGCCATGTTTCCAACCTTCACAAATGTTCCCTTGTCTAACCTATCAAGCCTTGTCCCGCTCGACTCTTTCCCTTTTTTCCTTATGTTTTCTCACACAACAACTACTCTTGTGGTTGCTTATATAGTAGCAAGTCTTACAAAACCACCAAGTGGTATTACATAAACCATGTACTAAAACTATGTGCTACCTAACCCATTGACCCCACATTTAATATTGAAAATTTAATTCTTTTTCCCAATATTAAATAATTACATAAAATATTATAACAATATTGCAATACAACTCATCAAGTATATCCCATAGGATCTTTCCATGTTGCACGTCCATCTAGGTGCAACATTACATAATAAAATAAAATAATACAATATAACAATATTATGCAATGTGTGCAACACCCATAATCTCAACATGACCAACTTCTCAAATCCTCTTCATTAATCATCTAGATATGACACTCAAACCAAATAATAAACTATCTTACTAATAAGGTTTGACATCAATGACAACATAATAATTGTTCCAATTGTAGTTTCCAACAATATCCCTCTTTGGCATTGATGAAAAAACCTCTAGTTACCATGCAATCCAAACATGTAATAAATCATTAAAAAATCCTCTTTGTGGAGTATCAAATATTTTTTAATATCTATAGTTTCATTTTCATTCTCATCTCTATGTTTAATAATTTTTTTCTTTTAGTTTCATTATGATTCTCAACCATGCAGCTCTTATATGCAACACAATAGATCCCTCTATCATATCAGGTCATGAAAACAATCATATTCTTTTGTATTCCTGGTAACATCTTGCATATAGATATATTTTATACATTTTCCCTCTTTTTTATTCAAGCTCTCATGCTAAATGATAATCTTATCCCTCTTACGGTAACTAAATTTCATATATATCGCTCTTTAACAAAAATGCCAAAGACACTTTTCCTATTTTGTTTATCTTTCCCATGTAGTTTTGAACTCTCCTTTGTCTTCTATGAATGACTAATACAATAATATATCCTTCTTCCTTCATTATTACTTTAGGTAGCTCCTAAAGTAGGACTATTTGCATCAATCTGTAAAATATTTGGATTAATACATTTGATGCAAAGCTCCATCTAAACTTAAGGAGCCTTGTTTAGGGAAGTCGTGTTGTGATGTGGAGCCTAATCAGACTCAAGAGGTTTATTCGACGTAGTTTCTGTCTAGATGATTTCTATGGGGGTTTGGGGGTAGTGCCCCCAAGACGGGGTCAAGGGTGGGGTCCTAGGGTAGCACCCTAGGTGCACTCCCTGTCACAATATAGGGTGGGGTCGAGAGGCAATGCCCCCATAGGGGTTTTTGGGGGTAGCACCCCTGAAGCCAAAAATGCCCTTATATTGTAAAAGGCATTAGCTACTATTTTTCTATTATTCTAGCCCTAATTTTGTAAGCAAAAAAGGCTTGTATAAAAAGCCTTAGGGTTAGGGATTTCATAATGTATTGGTGATGTTGTATCTTCTTGCATCAGTATTGAGCTATAAGGGATTATGGATTGTAATTAGGTTGTAATCACTGGATAATAATAATATTGGACCTTTTGTTGGTGGATGTAGCCTAGGGATTGGGTGAACCATGTTAAATCTTAGCGTCTTGTGTTCTCTTTTATGTGATCTACTATTTTTTGTTATTGGTTATATTTGCATGTAATTGTTATTTTTTTTTTAGGTTAATCCTAACAAGTCACCCCTAGTTTACCTCTTAGATATTCATGAGCATCCTTTCGTAAAGCTTAAGTGAAAATACCAAGTATTTGTTCCTTAGTATTCACATAATATAATCTCACTTGTTCTTTTAACTAGCTCTCTCAAATAATGATACTTGATAGTAATATTTTTATTCTTTGTGTGCACTATAGGATTCTTTGATATTATTATAGCACTAGTTTTATTACAATAGATAACAACTGGATCATAAATATCTTCCTTTATGCCTTTCAATAATTGCTTAATTGTAAGGTCCCTCCTCGTATGTAATTATCAAATATGAATTCTTTGTTAAAACCATTATAGGAGATTGAAATGGATATGAAGTAATGTTTTATGTGGTGAATGCCCTAATGAAAATTGAGATCAATTGATACATCCATGTTTTAATAACTAGTGATTCGAAAGATACTACATTATCTCGACTATTTAAACTTTAAAATTTCACTAACGATAATATGAGGTGTTTTCACTCAATGATGATGATGTTGATTATAGTACCTCGATGATTGGGTTATATGCAATTCAGATGGTTCAGTATGCCCTATTAGAGATGTTATGATGTCTAGGTATATGCATGCCTAACGATGATTATTCTAGTATTTTAATCTGAATTAATGAATAAGTTATGTTATATTGATTATGTGATTTCTGATGATTAAATGTGAGTAGAAATGAATTAAATAGTTAGCTATATGAAATATTCATATTTTAACTTATGTGATTTTCCTGATAAGTTATATATGTTTGTATGTATGTATGTGATTTTCTTGAGCTATTGATGTGTGCAATGAGTGTGTAGGATATGTTAGCTAGAAAATCTAATGGAGAAACAAAACTGAACCCTATGTACCATTGTAGAAACCAAGGTTGAATCTAACAAAAGATGCAAACCTCGTTGTTCATGTTTTATTTGTATCATGAGATGAATGAATGTATCATTCTATAATCAGTAAATGTTAATGTTTTGTAATAGTGATTTTTCAGTGTCGCCTAACACTCATAAATTGTATATGCATTCCAGCATGATAGTGAGGTTAATCGAGAAACTTTTTTGCTAATCAGTTAGTAATTGAGGTTAATTACCCTAATCAAGATTAGTGAGTAATCTACATTTTTGAAGGTTGTTAGAAAGACCTTAAAAAATTTCTAGCTTTTGATAGGTCCCTAATTAATCCTAAAGGCCTAAAAACATAAAATTTAAGCACCCAAGGGGTATGGGTATGGGTTGGGGGCAGTTTCTACCCCCTCCCCCCCCTAGCCCCTTTTGTTGACTTTTATGGTCACTCAAAAACCTCATTTTTGCTTTATTGCAATAACTAAATATTTTTCATCATGAGTTGGATAACTTTAACTCCACTTTGAGGTCAACCTTATGTCTAGCTGAGTTAGAAGAATCTAGAACTTTTAGGCAAGTGGGGGAGTTATATCTTGTAGAGGTGGTTGAGTTTAGGATCTTAATTAGAGGCATTTTTTAGAGGGTTTGAGTGTTCAACCAACCTCTAGTTTTAGAGCACTGCAAATCAAGATTGGAGAAGGAGAAGGAAGGGAATGCTCATCTCAAATTGTTCTACTTCCATAACTTGATTTTGAAGTTCAAAATCTCTCAGCTCATGTTCTTCATGTTTTATTTCATGCTTAAGTTATTTTGGTTGCATATGTATGTTTGTGTGTGTGTTGAGTATGTTTGGGAGGGATTGAAATATCTTTTCTTAAATGTTTTTCCTTTGTATTTTTCTTTGAATTTTGAAGGGATTGTATGGGTTCTATTGGCATTACTCTCCCTCAGATAGGGCAGAAGTGGCCATGTATAGGAGGAGGTTTTTAGTTGGACTCCAATAGTGTAGAGTCTCTTCTGAGGATGAGAAGAGAGAAAGAGAGTAGGGTGTTATGGGCCCCTACTCATCAGCACAAACCACATTTAGAGTTTTGGGATGTAATAATGGAAGAATATAATTTTTTGAGTTTATAGCCCCAAAAGGGCACCTATTATGGTGTTGTGTTTAACATCTTCTATTGAAAAAATCCACCTTCTCCCCAGTCTGGTTCAATCTCAAATCTGTTGTGCAAACTTGGATGGGAGTGAAAGTTTGAATTTGTCTCCATGATTATGTTTGGATGTCTCTTGATCAGGTTTCATTCTCTCCATGATCACTGTGGTGTGTTGCAGACTTTGTAATGGTTCCCCTATTGTGGAGCCAAGAAGGAAATTTAGAATTGTGTTTGAAATTTAGTTATGTTGGGAGATTTCTCCTCAGGATAACATCCTATGTGAAAATGTTATATTTAAACTTATTATTGAAGTGGCAACGATGTTGGGTTTTCTTCTTGTTTCTTTCCTAGTGGAGCCTTTGAATCAGGTAGTTCAATAAAAAAATGAGTAGTGTTCCTTCATATGAATTTCTTCTTGTAGTTCAAATATATGCATGTGTGTATTGAAAAACAGATAAAATGGTGATATAAAATTATGCAATTTTAATTTCAAATATGTTAAGGAAAAATTTATGTTATGATTGGAACTTCAATTCATTTTCATGATTGTTAGGAGACAAAAGAATTTTTACATTGTTGGTAAAACAAATTATTCAACCCCTTTGTTTAACTAAGTATTTGGTGATTCCAAATAGAAGAATATATATATATATATATATATACCTTCTTGTCATAAAAATAATTTGCTTTGAAAATCTATACTTAGACAAAAATAGGTTTGAAAAAAGAAAACCTCCTAGAGCAAAAAAAACAAGCCCTCTAGATTTTGTATGGGAAAAAATGAATTATTCCCCTTGTGAAAATAGAGAATATTCTCTATTGATACTCCTTTAAAATTTAAATTTAAAAAAAAATTAGAAAGAAAATATTGATAAATATCCTAAAACAAGAAAAAAATCCTATCTACTTAAATTTATATCATAACTATTCTTCTCTATCCTAACTTATCTAAAAATCTTTAAAACATAAATTCTTACTTTTATCCTAGGCGTTGAGAAAAGCCCCAAAAAAAAGTCTGCATTAAATATGCCAACATAACCCCATGAAGTTTGACTTGCCATTGAAAAATAATTTTAAAAGTTGGGCATATATGAAGTTTGAAATATAAAACATGCCTTAAATATCCTCCTTGAAGCCTGCAAATTTTTCTTGCCAACAAATAAGACTTGGGATCAAACGCCTCATAACTGCCTAACAAAAGTATTGTCCAATGAGTTTGAATGGTAAATTAAAGTGCAGATTTGTTTATAAGTTTTTAACTTTTTTTTTAAAATACCTTTTACCTCCCTCCTGGCCAGGCATTTTTTTTACTTGGGTAGCGTGAGCGGACAGTTGTGGAGCCTTGTGTCCACATGGGATGGGGAGAGTTTTAGGCTTGAGGAGGGGTTAAGGGGTAGGTAGTATAGGGTTTAGTTAGTAAAGAAGTAAGTTAGTTGTTAGATTAGTCAATTTAGATTTTTGTTAGGTTTTTTTAGTTTTATTTTAATATTGTAGTTTAGTGTTAGTTATAAATTATAAAGTTTAATCATTTTTAATTAGTAATGGTTAATTTAGAATTTAGTTTTAATAAAGTGTAGTGAGCACATTTTTAAATATTAGTATTATGATTAGATGTTAGTAAAATTGGAATTGGTTAGTAAAGTTAGTGAATAGAGTTTTTTATATTAGTATGTTTTTAAATTTAGTTAGTTTTATTAATTTAGGATTAGTATTAAATAAGTGCTAGTTAAGAGTGTTAGTGTTATTTTATTTTAGTATTTTTAAATTAGGATAATTAATGTTTGATTTTTTTATAGTGTTAGATTTTTTTTTGAAATTAATTAGCTATGTTATTTGTTCTATTATTTAGTTAGTAACTTTTGATAATCAAAAGAGTATTGAAAATTTTTAAGATTTGTGTTAGTTTGAAATTAGCTTTCTAGTTAGTTGTTTTAATTATTATTTAGTTTAACTTAAGATTTATATGATTATTGTTTTGTGTTATCTTTATTTATGGGGTAAGTACAAAGAGAATGAATTGATTTAAATTATTGGAGAATTGTTGTTTATGTTTTAATTAACTATATTGATTGTTTAATATTAGCCTTGATTTAAAAGATGTTGTTTATATTAGATTTAATAAATTTTAATTTATTTTTTAATGTTAGATGATTATATTATTTAGTTAGTCCTTTGGTTTCTCAATGTTTTGAAAAAGTTCAATTTATCTTTATTTAAATCATTATTTGAATAATTTTAAATATATTGTAATAACGAAACAAATGTTGAAATCAATTTAATAATGAATACTCAGATTTAATGATCTTTTCATACTCATTGATTATAAACTCAAATGGAAATGATAGGACATCATTAGGAGATCTTGTATTTGTTTCTCATTATACCTATACTTTAACATGTGCAAATAAAAATATCAAACGTAGTGGTGTTATTAATCTTTAAAAAAAGTTGTTGGTGTGTTTTTGCCCCAATTTTTGGGCATGACATTAATCCATATGATATTTGAATAATTCACTACAGCCACCACATTCTTAACTTTAGTTGTTGACTGAGAAATGTAGTTTTGCTTCTTGATTGCCCATTAAACTAGCCTCTTTCCCAAAAAGTGAGCTCCTTTGCTTATATTTTCTTTCGTCAATATTTCCTGCCCAATCTAAATTAGTAAACACTTTCACCTCAAACTAATCATTCTTCTTTTAATATAATCCATAGTCTTATGTTTCTTTATGATATCTTAGTATCCTTTTCACTTCCATCATGTGATTCTCTTTAGGACTTGCAAAAAATATTTCAGCTATCCCATGTGCTAATGAAACATTATGTCTATTGTGAACAACATATTGTATTTTTCCAATCACTAATCTATACAATGTCTGGCTCACATTAGTAGAATCGTCATTATTACATAGCTTATTTCTTGTGGATATAGGTGCAGTAACTAGTGTTAATATTCCATTTTAAATGTTTTCATTATATCCTTGATGTATTTAGATTGAGTAATGAAGACCCTTTTCTTTATTTGATAAAATTGTAAACCAACAAAGTATTTGATCTCACCAAACATAGACATTTTAAATTCCTTCTTCATCTCATCTACAAATGATTACATAATTCTTCCTTTCCTTACAATATGATAGCATCAACAAAGATTTCATATAGTGACAACTAATTATTATTACCTTTCTTAAAGTATAGAGTATTGTTATAATTTGTTCCTACAAATCCAATCTTCACCAAATAATTAGGCAATCTTTCATACAAAGCTCTAAGGGCTTGTTTCAAACCATATATTACCTTGTTAAACACCATATTCTTCTTGCTACGATCTACAAATCCTTACTACTACTTTATATATACTTATTATTCAAGTATCCCATTTAGAAATGCAGATTTGGCATCTATTTGGTATACCTTAACTCCTTTATATGAAAAATATGCAAGTAGTGTTATAATTCCTTCCAATCTTGCAATAGGGGAAAGTTTCCCCCTCTAATCAATTCCTTCTTCTTGTGCATATCCTTTGCATACTAGTCTAGCCTTATTCCTTGTGACTTCACCTTTTTCATTTAGCTAGTTCTTGAATACCCACTTTGTTCCAATAATATTTTGATCCTTTGGTGTAGGTACTAGTGTCCATGTTTGATCTTTTTTATCTGCTTAAATTATTCATTCATTTCTTGTATACATTCCACATTCTCCAAAGCATCTTTTACTAATTTGGGCTCAAACTCACAAAGTAAACATCTATCAATTCTAAGTCTTTTCCTTGTCATAACACCAGATCATTTATCTCAGATGATTTTCTTAGGTGCATGATGTGTACTTACATATTTTTCTAGTACATTTTCTTTCCTTCTCTCTTCTTTTATAGGTTCATCTTGAAAAATGATTTCAATCTCATTATCTCTTTCTGGTTCATCTTCTGCTTGCTTGGTATTGTATTCTTGATGTTTGGGTCCTTTTGCATGTATCTTGGCATATAGTTGATTGACACCCATAGTCTATTGCTTAGTAACTTGTTGTGGTAACTCATCATTCTCATTTTTTTGTTGATCTGTAGCTTTCTTCTCTTACTTAGGTGGGGTGCAGAAAACATCTTCATTTACATATATGAATATGCTACAAGCCTCATGTTTTGTCTTGCATTCAACTTCATACTTTTATGCATATTCATCAACTTTCACATTTTCACTTTTCACAACTTTGTTAGTGTTAGAATTCAAACATTTGTAAGCTTTGGCACTGTTAGTGGAATAACCTAGGACTATGCCTTCATTACATTTAGCATCAAGTTTTCCATTTTTATTATCTTTTACTATTTAAAATTTGCTTCAAAAAACTTTGAAATACTTTACATTAAGAGCATTACCACAATTCAAAATCTGCAACATTTGTACCTTTCTTGACTTGCACTATGTTCAAAGTACAAAATTTTATACTTATAACTTCTCTCCAATATTTCTAAGATATATTTTTCTCCATCATTAGTGGTCTAGCACACTCCATGCTTAATCTATTTCTCCTTTTAGCTATTGGACTTTGAGGAGGTGTGCTAGGTGTTTGCATCTACCTTTTGATTCCTTTATCATTGCAAACTATGTTAAATTCATTGGAAATGAATTCTCCACCTCTATTGAATCTCAAAAATTTCAGACTCTTTTCTGTCTCATTTTCAACTCTAGCCAAATACCACTTAAATAGCTAAAAAACATCATATTTTTATTTAAGAAACATGATAGTCCTAATTCTAGAATATTCATTAAAAAAAAAAGAATTAAATATTTGTCTCCACAATAGCTTTAAATACCAATAGGTCCACAAAGGTCTGTATGAACCAATTCCAAAATATAATTAGATGGATATGTCTTTCTCTTGAAACTAGACTTTTTCATTTTTCCCAATTAACATTGTTTGCACATAGAATTGTTAGGTTTCTTCATCTTTGGTAATCTTCTTACTCTTTTCACCTTACTAATGCTAACCAAATTGTCAAAATTTGCATGATATAACCTTTTGTGTCATAATCATATGTTCTCATATTGAGAAAAAAAACATGTCTCAAAAAATAAATCTAGGTAGAATAATTTACCTCTTGTTTGATCACAACTTCCAATCAATTCACTAGCAGCATCAAATATATTGGTCTTTCTATGATGGAATTCAACTTTGCATCCTGATTTGTTCAACTAGGAAACATTCAACAAGTTATAATTAACTCCTTCAACCCAATAAACATTGTCACATTTGATCTTATAAGTCAATTGTATTGATATGTTTCCCTTCACAAGGTATGGTAAATCATTACCAAACTTGACACAACTACCCTTGTATGGTCCAATATTCTCAAATTTACTTTGATCACTAGTTGTGTGATTTGAAAAAATACTATAAATTATCCATTTATCACTTTTATTCAAGTAAGAAATTAATGTAATTTTCTCATCTTCATCAAAATATTCTTTTATAGAAACATAGAGAACTTAATCATTACTCTTAGATTTATCATCAATCTCTTCTTCAGCAGTGTAACCAGATTTCTTACATTTTCCCTTGTGGTCCTTGTTTATCTTGTTGTCTTGATCATCTCTTCTTCCTTTGTACTTGTTTTCCCTTCTTTCATCCTTGTCTTCTTTGTTAGGACATCCTGTAGTAATATGACCAACTTTGTTACATGAAAAGCATATAATAGGAAGTTCACCTTTTTATTTTCCTTTTCCTCTTGAAAGTCTTCTAGCCATTAGTGCCTCAAGCTCATCAAGTTCATCATCAGAAGTATCATTGTGACTTTTCCTTTTTTACTAAGAATCAATTGTGATTTAAAAGCATATTCAATAGTAGTAGGAGTGAGGTTATCAAAATTTGATATTTCAAGAGTAGAAGTCTACCAATCACACCTTCTAGTGTTAGGTCATTACCTAGAGTACATCTTAGTTCTTGTATTGTAGAAACCCTAATTGCATAAATAGAAAGTAGAGTTCTCAATACCTTTCTAATCATAGTTTCATCATATATATTTCCATTGGCTCCTCTTATATTATTTACAACCTCTTTGATTCTTCCACAATAGTGAACTATATCAAAATTGCCACTCAAGATCTCTGATTTTTCTCTCAAGACATTCTTGTCTCCTCCATAGATGGTATTCATTGTATCCCACATTTATTTTGAATCCTTTCAATATTTTATGTCATCAAACTTGGTATAGCTTAGGGATGATACAATCTCCAACATTTTCTAATTGTGTTCTTGCTTCTCTTTCAATTGATGAGTTGTCAAGGGAAGAACTATTATCTCCACATATGCATTGTACACAAAATGCATTGCACCATCACCAATTCTAGCTAGATGTAGCCTCATCAAATTTTTCCATACAAGGAAGTTCTCTTTTTTCAATCTCGGTACCTCCTTTTTGTACATCTTTATCTTTAGCTTCAAGTACCTTCAAACTTTTCTTTGCAAGCACCAATAATCTTATACCAATTGGTAGAATATTTATAATAAATAAGAGGGGAGGTGGGGTGAATTAGTTATCTAAGGTCTAGATATCTTATTGAAAAATCAAACACTTAAACTTCTTTAGATCTCAATATCCATTAGCTCAATCTCTATAGTAAACTTTCAATAACATAAAGTATAAGTCCACTGTCCTAAATATTAAAAAAACTTACAAAATATAAACATTAATAGTAAGTCATCACAAATAGCATCCACACAAGTTTGACACTAAGATTTAATGTGGGAACCTAATTCGGGCAAAACCACCGACAATATGTCACCAATTTTTTACTCTTCTAAAGTGATCTCTGTTAGGAGTCAACCTTGTTAAAGGTTACAAAAAAAACTATTAACTGTGACCTTTTTAAAAAAATTCATCACCCTGCTAGGAGTGGCCTTGTTAGAGGAATTTAGAACATTCCAGTAGAATTCTGCCTTGATTAAAGGATTTACATATGACTATTAGGTTAACCTTGATTAAAGGATTTCAATATAGATATAATGGTTAGAAAGTAACAACATGATTTGATCTGATAAATATAACTCACTTTACAAATACAGATCTTAGTTCAACTTACATGTTGATCCAATGATTTTCCTTCATTGTCATCTAAATCTTTCATTCACTTGGCAACCCTTCAGGCAATCACTTTTCACCTCTTCTCAACTATTTTTGTCCTTCTACTTAAGTTTTCCAATCACTAGCATCAACGGATTGTTCCAACCTTGTTAGGTCATCACGAGCACTGCTAACCTCTTTTTAGGTCTTTCCCTTATACCTCCCTAAATAACTAATTCTAATTTTTTTTATTTAATCATCATCTTAGCTCTTAGGTTTAGGTCAAATTCATCAAATCTTTCTAATATTTAATCCCTACTTTTATCTTATAGAAACTTCTCCAAACTTCTCATTGAATCCTTGCATAGAAATACATAAACATAGTTTTCCTTAATTTAAATTTTCTAAGTCATCTATCCTTATCTTTTACATGCTTTACATAATCCAAAAAATTAACTATGTCAGTTGGAAATCATGATTTTTGATAAATAATAAAAATTGTGTCACTCGATCAATATTCATGCTCAGTCAACACTACTTCTTCTTGGCTTGTACTAGCACTCGGTTGACACTAGAATCACTCAATATCTTTTGCAAGTTCCTTAATCTTTTTCTATGTTACTTGGTTAGTCTAATGCATGTGGTCAATCTTTGATCATTTATTCAAAGCTTCAGTACAACTATCTTCTCCACTTGTAACATGATTAAACAATCACTTTTGCTTTTCAAAGTCTAAGTAATCAAGTGCCCATAGTAGTTTCTTCTCATAACTCAAACTTTCCTCTAGGTTCTTTTGTTATGTCAACTTCTCAAATCCTCTTTATCAATCATCTAGATATGGTACTCAAACTAGATAACAAACTGTCTTACTAGTAAGGTTTGACATTAGTGACAACATAACAATTATTCCAATTGTAGCTTCCAACAAAACATCCACCTCTTAAATGAGGATATTTTGAGCTCATATGACTAACTTACTAAGTAGAAAGCAACTAATTCAACAAATATCCACTAAGATAACCCTTATCAAAGAACAAAAAAGAAATATTTTTGGGTGATGCAAGATTGCTCTTACACCTAGGATGATCTTGCATCAGATACCTAGGGTAGTTTTCAAAGTGACCCAAAGGAAAACCAAGATGGTTAACCTACTCCCTTGCTATCCATGATGGATCTTCTTCTAGCATTTATTTCCATTTGATCAAGTAGTTGATGAAGGGTACTCCCCTTAATACCATAAACTCATAACAGGAACAAAGAAACAACAACAAATGTGAGAACAAAATATGGACTTCTTATTATCACCACAAATGAAAAATTATAGAATTCACAATTAAAATATGTCAACCCAAATGGGCACCTTCATTACAATAATTTTCAAGACAAAGCTGCGAACTACTACCTAGAGTTGTTCTAGACAATGTTTAGATCTTTCTTAAATAGGCAATTTTATGCCACTTGAGAAGGTTCTAGACAATGAAACTTAATACCTAGAGTCAATAGACCCTAACAATACATATAGAGTCAACCAAATACATCTTTGACAATTATTTTATATATTTCAAATAGTCCAACTTGGAAAGGCCATAAGTCTCAAACTGTTTCTCTAATTGGCTATTATAACCACTTTTTGGAAACACCAGCTCATGATCTACAAACTTTGAATTGTGCAAATGCCATTCCATCAAGTTTTTGGACCTCATCTGGACACTCTAAGGCCTCCAACGGTGAGCCTAAAGATTTTTTTGCAAATATTTCTACCAAAAATTTGCAATAACATCTCTAATACTTAAGCTAGAGCAATGAGATTTTTATGGTAGGCTTTTAACTCTAAAATCAACCTTCATATAGAAAATGAGAACATTTCAAGCTCATATGACAAACTTACAAAAAATAGCAAGTTCCCATAAATAGTAACCACCCTATCTACTAGTCCTTATTAAAATAGAAAATACTAAAAAGAAAATATTTTTGGGTGATGCAAGATTGCTCTTACACCCAAGATGCTCCTGCATCAAAAACCTAGGGTAATTTGAGAAGTGACTCCATCATGTCTCAGGTATTCAAAGGAAAACCAAGACAGTGAACCTCCTTCCTTGCTAGCCATGACGAATCCTCTATTGGCCTCCCTCTCCATTTGACCAGGTATTCCTCATAAATTATGTTCCATGTACTTTTTCCAACATGACTATCTAGTATCTCCTTAATCTCCTTTGTGGCCGAACTAGCTGTTGGAATACTCTACTAGGCTTCTGCAACTTCATCTCCATCACCTCCATCATAATACTCTATCAAATCTAAAATATTCAATATTGGTAAAATTTCCAATTCAGCAGGCAACTCCACTTCATAAAAATTTCTAGAATAATGCCTTTTCACTATCTTGCATGGTCCAAACTTCTTCATCTTCAACTTATTATATGTACCCACTGGAAAATGCTCCTTTCTCAAATGAACCATGACTTCATCTCCAACCTAAAATTTTGTATACCTCTTTTTCACATATGCCTTAGCCTTGTATTGTGTATTCATCTTTATGATGTGCTTCCTCACTTCCTCATGGATGTTCTTCAAATTTTTAACAAATTCTTCTACTTTAGCACTACTTATCTCTCCTTTATCTAACTGCTTCAACTCACAAGCATTTCTAGGACTACTTCCATATACAATTTGGAATGGTGATTTACTAGTACTCCTATTGATAGAATTATTATATGAAAATTTTGCCTATGTAAAAATCATATCCCATCCTTTTAGCTTGTCTCCAACCAAACATCTCAGTAAATTTCCCAAACTATGATTCACAACTTCTATATGTCCATCAGTCTATGGATGATGTGATGAACTAAACTTCAACTTTGTCTTCAATTTTTTCCACAATGTATGCTAGAAATACCCAACAAATTTGGTATCTTGATCTAAAACTATACTCTTTGGTAGACCATGTAGTCTCACCACTTCTCTGAAAAACAATTCTGCTACATGAACAACATCACTAGTCTTCTTGCAAGGAATAAAATGTGCCATCTTTGAAAACCTATCGACCACCACAAAAATATAATCATGCCTTTGTTGTGTCCTCAATAATCCAAGAACAAAATATATGTTGACATCTTCCCATGGTTTCCATGGTACAAATAATGATTGATACAACTTTGTATTCTACTTCACTCCTTTTGTCATCTGAAAAACTCTACAACTTTGTACAAACTTGCTCACATCTTACTACAACTATGGCCAATAATAATTTTCAACAACCAAATCAATGGTTTTATCTCTACCAAAATGTCTAGCCAATCCTCCACTATGCTTCTCCTTGATGAGATTCTCTCTCATTGAACTTTTGGGAATGCACAATTGGCTTCCTTTGAAAAACATACTATCCTAGATCATGAAATCCAACCATTTTGTCTTGTCAAGTATAATAGGTTATGTACAAGCCTTCCATACTTCACCAAAATCAAGATCATCTTGATACAAAGTACTAAGTTCCTTGAACGCAACCACATCTATTTTCATTTCTGTCAATAAATCTTGTCTTCTACTAAGAGAGTCTACAGCTTTGTTAGACTTCCCACTCCTGTGTTTCAAAATAAATTTATAACTCTACAAAATCTCAACCCACTTCAAATGCTTTTGGTTTAATTTTCCTTGACTATTCAAATATTGCAAATCTTGATGATCAATATAAAAAAAAAACTCCTTAGGAAGATGATAGTGTCTCCACTTCTTCAATTCTTGAACTATAGCATAAAATTCCTAATCATAAACATAATGTTTTCTTTTTGCATCATTCAACTTCTTACTAAAATAAGCAACATGTCTACCTTCTTGGCTCAAAACAACTCCTATTGCAGTACCACTAGCATCACAGTCTACTTGAAACACCTTGTTAAAATCAGGAAGTGCTAAAATAGGCTACTCAGTAACCTTCTATTTCAATAGATTAAAACTATTATCTACTTTTACAATCCACTTAAATTCTTTCTTATTCCCTCTCATTGTTTCAGTCAAGGGTCCACAAATACCGCTAAAACCTCTTATGATCTTTTTGTAAAAACTAGCCAATCCATGAAAAGATCTTACCTCTATCGCACTCCTTGGAGTAGGCCATTCAAGGACAACCTTCACTTTCTTTGGGTCCATTTTTAGGCCTTCTACTGAGAATACAAATCCTAGGTACACTAACTCCTTTACAAAACTACACTTTTTAAGGTTTATTAGCATTTTTTCTTCCCTCAACTTATCAAACACCTTGTGAATATGGATCAAATGCACCTCCAATGTTTTATTAAAGATTGGAATATCATCTAGGTAAAAAATGACAAACCTACCCAAAAAATCCTTTAGTACCTCATTCATGAACCACATGAAAGTGTTTGGTGCATTAGTTAGCCTAAAAGGCATGACTAACCACTCATACAGTCCTTCCCTTGTCTTGAAAATAGTCTTCCACTCATCACCTTCTCCGATATGAATTTGATGGTATGCACTCTTCAGATCTATCTTTGTGAAATACTCAGCTCCACTCAAATAATCCATAATATCATCCATCCTTGGCAATACAAATCTGTACTTGATTGTGATCTTGTTGATAACATGAGAATCTATGCACATCCTCCATTCTCCATTCTTCTTTAGTGCTAATACTATTGGTACAACACATGGACTCAGACTCTCTTGAATCAACCCCTTCTACAACAACTCATGAACTTGTCTATTTAGCTCTTCACTTTTTGCTGGTGTCATCTTATGTGTTGCCTTGTTTGGAAAACTAGCTCCTAGAACCAAATCTATCTGGTGACTGATCTTCCATATTGGGGGCAATCCATCAAGTACATTATCTAATACAATATCAAAAAACTCTCCCAACATATCTACAACTTCTATAGGCACCTCCTCTACTTCTTCTTGACTATCTTTTAGAATTATAGAAAAACACATATGCTTACACTTCATACCTTTGAGAAACTCTTTTCTATCAACAAAACATATTCTAGAAGCACTACATATCTTTTTGTCTTTATCCTTCAATGACTTCAACTTATGTTTCACTCCATCCTTGGTTAGAGTGTAGGTATTTTCTCACCCATTGTATACAGCATGCATGTAAAACTACCATGACCTACCCAAAAACATATGACATATGTCTATAGGTATGATATCACACAGTACCTCATTGTGGTAGCTTCTAATCTTGAACTTTATTGAGCACTACTCATTGACCATGACTTTGTGGTAATCTTGCATCCAAGAACTACGGTATGGATGTGGTTGTTTGTGTCTCTTCAACTTCAACTTGGTGACCATAATTTCTGACACCAGATTGTTAGTATTTCCACCATCAATGATCACATCATATTACTTATCTTCACATTTACACCTTGTGTGAAACAAGCTCCTTCTTTGATCAGGTTCATTCTCACCACTCAACATGACTCTTCTATTAACTAGGACTTCTCCCCTTTCAGCATCTTCAGAATGTGATGATCTAGTATCTCCATCAACATGTGCAACTCTAGCTTGGCCTTCTATTCTTTGATCTATCCTTCCTTAGTGCTAGGAACATTCAAATTCTCTATGCCCTTCTTTTCCAAATAAAAACATCCAATGGAAACCTCCTCTTCTAGATCCTTGTCCTCTACCTCTTCCTCTCTAATCTCTATTGTTCTAATCATGCAAATGATTGGAATTGTTTCCCCTTTGGTTTTGACTACTACTTCTAGCCTCATCCTTGTTCTTCTGATCATCATTACGACCTCCATAAGATCATTCGCCAGATCTTCCACCATGACCTCTTCCACTATTCTTGTTATCAAAATTTTTGCTTAGTTTCTCCTCAACTCTTAGGGAAAATTGATATCCCTCCTCAATACTGGTCACTTGAACAAGACTCATCTCATCCTAAATTGTTGGCCATAACCCATTAAGATAATAGGTGACTTTCTCCTTATCAACTTCTACATGGTCAATTCTAATGAGAACTCGGTAGAACTCTTCAGTATACTCTTGAACAAAATTTCTCTCTTGCTTCAACTCTTGCATTTTCTTCAATAGATCAAGCTCATAATCCACAAGAATTAATTGTCACTTCATTTTAGCTACCATCTAATTCCATCTAGTGATTTTGTCCTTTCTTCTTTTATTTTGATCCAACTGGATCTCCTGCCACCATATCTTTGCATGACCCTTAAGTTTGGCCTTTGCAAACTTGACCCTATCGAGATCTTCAATATCTTCATATTCAAAGTACTCTTCCAAATCAATGATCCGATCGATCAATTCCTCTAGGTTGAGATTTCTTGAAAATGTGGGAACATCAAACTCAGGTATTTTTCCAATACTAGAAATGGCCCTCAAAAGCTTCACCTCCTCTAGGTTAAGAACTTCCTCTACTATGTCTAGGTTCTCATTTCCTTCTTCTTCTATTTCATCCTCACATTCATCATCTCCTATAGTAAGGTTCATTCCTCTATGAATTGGTTCTTGCATCACTTGCATTTTCCTTTGGAGGATTCTAAGATCCTCAAGTGTAACACCATTGACTCTTCCACCATGCTCTCTTTGTGGAGACATTTTCATGCTTCTGCTAAAACCCTAGTGCAAACTACCTCAGAATTGGTGATCTATCTACATGCTCAGCTCAAACCATGGTCCTAGTGCAAACTGTCTCACAATCAATAATTTTTCCACACACTCAAGAACTCTAGCTCTGATACCACTTGATGAAGGGTACTCCCCTTAATACCATAAACTCATAAAAAGAACAAAGAAACAATAGCAAATGCGAGAACAAAATATGAACTTCTTATTATCATCGCAAATGTAGAATTACATAACTCATAATTACAATATGCTAACCCAAATGGGTGTCTTCATTAAAGTAATCTGCAAGACAAATCTTTGAACTACTACCTAGAGTTTTTCTTGACAATGTTCAGGTCTTTCTTAAACAGGAAATTTTATGCCACCTAGGAAGGTTCTAGATAATGAAACTTATTACCTAGGGCCAACAGACCCTAACAATACATATAGGGTCGGCCAAACACATCTTTGACAATAATTTTAGATATTTCGAGTAGCCCAACTTTGAAAGTTCATAACTCTCAAACCATTGCTCTAATTGGCTATCATAACCACTTTTTGAAAGTGCAAACTCCTGATCTACAAGCTTCAAATTACGCAAGTGCTCTTCTATTGAGTTTTTGGACCTCATCTAGGCACTCTAAGGCCTCCAACAATGAGCCTGAAGATTTTTTTGCAAATTTTTCGACCAAAAATCCATAATAACATCTCTGATACTTAATTTGGAGCAATGACATTTTTATGGTAGGATTATAACTCTAAAATGAACCTTCATATAGAAAATGAGAACATTCTGAGCTCATATGACAAACTTACTAAAAATAGCAAGTTCCCATAAATAGTAAGCACCTTGTCTACTAGTCCTTAGTAAACTAGAAAAGACTAAAAATTAAATATTCTTGGGTGATGTAAGATTTCTCTTACACCCAGGATGCTCCTGCATCAATAGTCCTCATTAGTTTTTTTCCTTGTATTTTTTTCCAACACGGTTGTCCAATACCTCCTTAATCTCCTTTATAGATGAGCTAGTTGTTGATATACTCCACTACGCTTCTACAACTTCCTCTCTTTCACATCTTTAATAATATTCACTTAATTAAAAAATTTTAAATACTAGTGAAATATTTAATTCAACAGGAAAATCTACTTCATAGGCATTTTTAGAATGAGGTCGTTTTACTATCTTGCACAGTCCAAACTTCTTCATTTTTGACTTATTATGTGTACCCACTAGAAAACACTCCTTTCTCAAATGAACTGTGACTTCATCTCCAATTTGAAATTTCTTATACCTCATTTTTCACATCTTTCTTATCTTTATACTATGTATTCATCTTAATAATGTGCTTCCACACCTCTTCATGGATATTCTTTAGATGTTTAGTAAATTCTTTTTCTTTAGCACTGCTTATTTCTCCTTTATCCTATTGTGGTTTCACAACACATGCCCCATTTCATCTAGAAATGGGGACACCCTACTTTATTTATGGTTTTTCAGGCCCTAGTCTGGGGTCCAAGTCCTTTTTGAGGTTTTATCTAGTATCCTAATTCACATCTAGATCTCGACTAGAAAACCCAGTTGACAAAAATTAGGCATTTTTATGGAGGTCCTTATGCAAAAAGAAAGGCACACTAGCGCACCTAAATAGGTGCGCTAGTGCACCAAAAGTTAAAAGGAAATGCATCATTTGTGATGTGTAGTTGTGCACCTATGCACCTATGTAGCACAAGAGCAGGTGAGGTCCCTAGGCCTATAAAGCCCCCTACCCCTTCTCCTCACCAACTTCTTGCATTTCATCATTGCCAGATCTCCAACGCTATAGCTCTGCACCAGTCTAGGTTTTCCCAGTCCACCCTCCCTCCTATAAAGCACAAACACAAACATAGTTAAAATGCATAAATAAGGTGTGTATCAATGCATCTCATGAGGTGAGTTGGTGTGCACCTTATCCTCTTCACAAAACTAAAAAAAACTAAAAACATAAGAAACCTTTAATAAAACTAAGTTAAGAAACCCACATAAGGTGTGTAGTAGTGTACCTCATGAGGTGTGCTACTATGCACCTTAAAAATAGCGTTTAAAACTTGCCCAAGTGAAAAATGAGGTGCACATTAGTACACCCCATGAGGTGCATTGATGCACACCCCATGTAAATTAGGAGTTAGCTTATAAAAGGCACACTAGGTGCACCTGACAGGTGTGGCTGGTGCACCCTTTTTTTCAATTTAGGGTAAAATTGAGGTTTTCAGGTGTTTTCTAAGTGATTTGGTTTTTGGGTTTTTTTTGTGTTAATCTAGGGTGTGATTAATCATTTTTTTCTTCAATTCTAAACTAATGGACATGCTTTTCTGTAGATACAATGGTGTCTTCATAATCCTCCCTTCTTGAGAAAATGGCACCAAAATAGTTGTATTCAAGTTCTAGGGTGTTCCTACAAAATCATGGTTTTAGGATAAATACTCAAAGATTTGTGACATAGATTTAGGTCACACAGATTTGGGTGAGTTCCTAAAATTGTACAATAAACCAAATGAGAGGTCCCAGAGATATTTGTGTTGATCTAATCAAGGCTTGTCAGTGCAGCATCATAGTCAGTGTCAGTACAGTCCTCAGAATTAATCATGACAATCGTAGAGCATTTTTTTCTTGAGGAAAGGGTAGTCAAGAGCATTATGAGAGAGATCATTCTTGACCTCAAACCCAAGAACATCAAAAAAGTGTTCCATCTCCTAAGGATAGATCAATTCATTAGGTTAACCTATGAGCAAGTGGAGAGATGGTATAGAGAGCATATTGATGAAGCTTCTAAGATCATCTAGTCTTCATACCTTATAGAGAAGACTCCTCTAGGAAAGAAGGCAGGGAAAGAAGGCAGGGAAAGTAGACTTGATAAGAGGATACATGAAGGAAGATATTGAACATTTTCTTGGTGCATTTTATCAAGACAATAAAGAAAGTAGAGATGCCACTTGATTGGGCTACTACTCTCAGTGAGAATTTGGATGAGTAGCTGGTGGTGGTGAAGAACAACAAGAAATTTTACATGACATCATACTTGGTGTACTTGTTAGCCGCAAGGGCAATGGATTACCCTAGACTCTATAAGAGGGGTAGCATGCAAGATGAAAATGCATGGATCTATATTGTATACCCTAAGTTGGTAAAGAAGAGGCTTTCAAAGCAAAGCAAAGAATATAGGATTGTAAATGATGCCTTCATATTCGCAATAATCTGGTTCATAGAAGGGGATTACGCGAAGAGAATATCAGAGGAGATAGCTACACAGATAGTCAGAGTCTATTATATCTAGTTCTAGATATTTACATATTTAAGTGTAACAAGTACAACTATCAACCCTAAGAAGCTTGCTAGATACCCCAGTGATAGGCTTATTCTACTAGAGATCTCCTGACAACTCTTGACTACATATGATAGAGTTAGGAAACAACACAAAATATGATGGATGTGGCCTATGACTATAGGACCTTTCCAAGTTGATCAAAGGCAAGATATTCCATCTTAAGAATGTGAATGGGATCAGTATCCCTTGGAAGAGTATAATTCTCCTTGGCCCTATTTTGATAACATTGGGAGAGTACAACACTTGGCTGGTAAAAAATTTTAGCATGAAGATGCCCTTGAAGATCACTAGATGAATGCAACAAATTACTATGATGTATGCATAAGGGATTATTGTAGGATGATTTTGTATTTGGAAAAGAAGGATTTGAAGGTAAAGATTCCATTGAAGATTGTGCAGCAAGACACAAAAGACTTTAGTCGATCCATTGTTCAACAAGGATAAGATTGGTGATTGACCTATCATGAATGTTGAGGTTGACAAAGAAGAAAACTTGGACATTAAGCACAGGGCAAGGAATGTCATCAAATTGACAAATGATTAGATCAAAAGGCCTTTCAAACTTGATTCAATTCTTGAAACAATGATCTTCCATGCTCAAGCCTACCTAGCTAAAGGTCGAGGAACAAAGGTAATAGTGCCTACATTTATAGCCTAGTCACCAATAAGACCATAAATGGTGCACCAACATGATAGAACAATTGGGTATTATCAAGCTCAAAAGGGTAAAGGTAAAGGAAAAAGGAAAAGGAATTCTCCTCAACAAGCTAAACCAAAAGAGGGAGAAATTTAGGCACCTATGCAGACTAGGGAAGAGAATGTGCAAAGGTTAGAAAATGTTGAAGCTATAGGGACTCAAGATAACCCCCAAGTGCCACCTGTCAAACAAGGACAAGGAGGAGATGAAGTGGAAGTTCAAGAAATACATCACCAACATGTACAAGCCTCCCCCTTTGAACCTAAAAATAAAAGAATGATTAAGACTCTAATTAAGAAGAGACAAAAGGTGATCAAGAAAGTAATGCCTTTCCCATCAATTCTTGAACCTATTCTGCAAGAAGTAGAAGAATAGGAAGATGAGGATGAAGAGGATAATTTACCTTTGAACTGGAGGACTCATCTTGCTGGAGAAAAAAAGGAGGAATGGAGAAGAAGCTCCACTATCAACCTTCATCCATTCCTGAGTCATCCATTCAGACTACCACATTAGAAGATAAGATGTAACAATGGATAGATGAATAGTATGTGGAAGGCACTGATGTCTTTGAGATGTTAGATTTTGATTTCATACCTATGGGTACCAAATTGGTCAAAGATAAAATAAGAGATACTCCAAAAAATCAACCTCAATAAGAGGATTGGAGTCAATAGCCACCTAAACCACAAGGACCTGAGGTTGCTCCATCATCCTAAGTGCAAGTCACATTTTGTGTTGATAAGGAATCAATTACTCCCCTTCCTCCAAACAATGAAGAAGAGCAAGTCCAAATGAGAGAAGAGGAAGAGTTAGAACAAGTATCCACTGAGGAAGTGTCAAAAGAAGGGTAGATAAGTGAACAACCTCAGCAAGCTTCCCAAGACACAAAGGTGAGAACTATGGGTTCCATAGGTACAAAGACCCCCGATGTGGATCTCTTGTAAAAGAAGAGGACTCTAGAAAGCGAAGATAAAGGAAAGGGCATTGCAGAACAGATTCCTTCATGCTCAAAAAGAAAATCTCCACTAGAAAGTGTCCCAAGGTGGCTAAGAAAAGAAGAAATAAGAAATAAGAAACAACAATTCACTACAAAGAAGGAAGATAAGATGGAACTAATTGAAGTCCTAAGGAAGCCTAAATCACCTCCAAAGGATGCATAGACATTAGCCTTCATTATGAATGATTAGAATTAGGACCTTTTTTATCACATGGCTATCCCTCCTTCATAATCAAACATTGAAGAATTGACTCCATGAGGCTATCAGATCAAGGAAGGCATGCTTGGAAAGCCTACCTTAGATACTATGAAGCTAATGGTAACAACAGGGATGAAAAAGGTATTCAGGAGCCTAGAATAGGATGGGGAAAAATTGATAACACTTTGATAGAAAAACAAGATCCTAAAGGGATATTTAAGTGAAGTAGTTGGTCCCTTGGACCCTAAACATCCTAAGGAGACCTTGAATGCAGCAATTGAGAGAAGAGATAGGGGTACCACCCAATTGGATCCATTTTTGAGAGCTTGTCAACAATGGAAAGAAAGTTTTGGGGAGAAAGGTGTATTGATTATTCGAGGAAACCTAAAGTTATTACATGTTATACAATAGAATATGGACAAACTAGTGGCTATTATGAATCAAGATTTTGGTCTAATGGATGAAGTACATACATGGGGAAAAGACTTGCAGGCATTATAGGCAATAAAAGGCCAAAGGTATCATATGTTGATGGATGTATATATAGCTAAGGAATTAGAAAAAATAGATGATTGGATAGAGAAGATCATAGATGGTAATAAATTAATGGCAACATTACATGCAAAGATTCATAGGGTCAAGGACCAAGCCTAAGAGAAAATTTTGAAAGCTAAGAAACATTATAGCGATGCATGTCTAGACATTTTTGAAGATGATACAGGGGAAATGTTAATACCAGTAGAGGCAGTAATAGAGAAATTTTGGAGAACTTTTGAAGAGGCTGCTAATGATGATGACATTAGGCAAGCATTTAGAATAGAAGAAGCATTGTTAGAGTTGGATGGGAAACTTAGAGAATTTGTTGAGACCTATATCAAAGTGGACAACTATAGGCAAAAAGTAAAAGAAAAATATGAAGCCTTAGATTTTATACATATAGATCAAGTCACTAAGATAATTGATAAATTCAAGGGAAAATATCTAGACATAGCTCTGGTATGAAGGGGAACAAAACCCAGATGCCAAAATTTCTATTTTGACACTTTGTGAAATTTTGCATTTTTGGAGCCTACTTTCGAGGTGTGTAGGTGCGCTAGCTACATTGATGCACTAGGTGCACTTTTTCAATAGTGTTTTGGAATATTTTTAAGAACTCAAAGGTGCACTAATAGTTAACTACCTATTCTAAATTTAGATCTTTCCATGCATCAAAAATGCATTCTGATGGCAATTTAACTCCTATAGACACCTAGTGAAGATAGAGCTTCTATCTTTTCTACTTCCAATCACTCCTACATCAATTGAAGGCTTTCTCTTTCTTGGTTTCTCATGCTTTCTTTTTTTTATGACATGTAAAGGCTCATGCATACAATTAATGATATAAAAATAGATGGAGTCCTACTTAGCACCAGTTAGATAGATAGTTTGTACATAAATAGATTTGTTTTATGAGTTTAAAAGTATATGATTGCAAAAAGATATCTCTCACTCTCAGCATAAAATGAGGAGATGATTTCTTATAAATTTAGGATTGTAATATGTAATCGGGTCCATTTTTATTTTGTAATAATATATGCTTTTGGTGCTCACATTTGGAGTGTAGTGATTCTTGCCTAAGTGTGTTATATTTTGTGGATGTATGTTCATGGAATGTAATTGAGCCAAAAGTTTTATTGCGTTATTTCTAGTTATGTGATCTTTTAATTTTGGTGTTTGCTATGGGTTTACAAATTCTATTGACATACTTGGTTGAAGAAGAGATTATCATATTGTTCTTGCATAACTTTTTGTCTCTCATGAGCGCACTTTCCATGGCCTTACAATTTGATGAAAAGTGAAACATCTTATAGTTACTAAATTCTTGTTAATGATTGCATCAATGGAATCAAGGAAGCCCTACTCCTATTCTCATTGGTTACCTATTGATCTCTTCAAAAACTTAACCCATAGATGTGTTATTTTTGTAGCTTATGTCTATTAGGATTTACTTTCATGTTATTTGCTTAAATTTCTTGTTTCCTTATCTTCATATTTTCTTTTCTAACCCCTTGGTTAAATTAGGGATTCATATAGTTGCATTGTTAGATTGCATTCATCCTAAAAATAAAAAATACAAAAAATATATTTATTTCTTGTGTAAGTAGATTCCATATCTTTTTCAAATCATTTTAGAACCAGGAAATGCCTCCTTGTGAACATTCATATTTATCTTCAACTGAGCAAATTCTAGTAGGTCACAAGATCACCTGGAACCTTGGAGTTGATCCTCAAATTATCTTTTCAATGGAGGAGTTTGAAAAGATTCCTGTCATTAAGCATCATGCAAAATGATAGCTCAACATATCCAACTACCTCAAATTAGAAGCATTTCTGATACTCGTCCCATATATAATCTAGAATTATGATTTACCAGTACTCTTATTGAAAAAAATTGTTACATACAAATTTTGTTAGTCATAAAGTTAGATCATATCCCTTTGATTTATCTCTAACCAAACATCTCAACAAATTCCCCAAACTCTAATTCATGACTTTAGTTTACCCATCATTCTATGGATGATGTGATGAACTAAAATTCAAATCTATCTTCAATTTCTTCCATAATGTACATGAGAAATATCCAAAAAACTTGGTATCTCAATCAAAAACTATACTCTTTGGTAGACAATGTAGTCTCACAACTTCTCTGAAAAAAAATTGCCACATGAATACCATCACTTGTCTTCATGTAGGGAATGAAATGTGTTATGAGGCCTCACCTTGACACATCATAACATAAATACTTTATCTATATTTTGATTCTCATAACTTGATATTTTGACATACATTTGAGATTCAGATGAGCAGTGACCTACATTACCTATTTGATTTTGGTATTTACATTAGTAACTTCCATCTATGATATGTACTAGGACCTAATCTTCATGTTTGTTGATTTAACAATTAGGAACTCAATATTTCATCATTATGTTAGGAAGTGGGTTATGATGTGATTTCAAATGCTATTTTTATCTTTTTATTTAAAAATTAATGTTTATATGCAAAATTGTGACATTTTTATGTTATGAATGTTTAATATGGGAATGATTAGAAAAGAAAAGATAATTGTGATAACTAGATATGTTAATGTGAATTAAGCAATATTAAATTTGTCACGTACCTATATACATGTGTTTTATATGATTTTTCATTTAACTACAGATTCGAGTTTAGTGTGCAAGAAATTGAACCATGGAAATTAATCGAGGAAATAAGGTCCAAACTTATGTGGACACTGTAGTGCCTGCCCTAGTTCAATTTTGCTATTGTGGCTGAACTCTTTTAGGATAGTTTTATGTTGATGATTATTAGTGACATTATTTTGAGATTATCATATATTGTTTCAGATTCAGTTGATATCTGATGAGATTACTTGGTACTTTATGTTTCATGTTTGTATGATGATTATTTACTATTTTCAGATATTGATGATGAATAGTTAGATGATTTATTATCATATGTGTTTTCTTATGGATACTTACCTTGTACTTGCATGTGTATGGTGTGCGTGTTTTTTTCTTTTTGTATGGCATTTCTGATGTGGTTAAGGAAGGGTATCGTAGTCACCTGCTAGTTGGGATCTACATGATGCACCACTTACTGTCATTGCTTGTTTAGCTTAGTATATATTGTGTATGTACATGCATGGATTTTATGTAGGTTGTAGGTACCAAGTATCGACTTCCCTAAATTGCCAAGATGAGCATACCCTATCACATTATCTCAATGGTAAGAGAGGGGAGATAAATTCTCAAGTCCAAATCCCAACCCTTTAAGCCATTTGTCCTAATTGAAAATTAGGACAAGTATCTAAGTTGAGTACCCTCCGAATACGTCAGATGATGTAATTCGTGATATTAACCCCTTAGTTTGATTTTTTATGTGTTTTGCTTTGACGGGTTTTTGTATTTTACTTTATGAGTTCTTGGTGTATTTTCTATTAATTAAGTCTAATTAAAAGATTTAATTAATGATATAATTAAATGAAAAATTAATATGATATTTTAATATTTATTTTTATTTAATTAATTGGGAAATTAATTAAATAAAAATAATTAAATTTGAAGATAAAGGTTATAAGTTTAAATCTGGAATGTGATAATATTTATTTAATTTAATAATAATATATTTAGAGTTCATTTTTAAATAAATGCTAAATAATATTATTATTTAAGTTAGTAAATATTTTATCAATTAAGTTTCAAAAATAAATTTAAAAGTGGAAAAGATATTAAAATTATTAAAAGATTCTAGATTGCATGATACATGCATGTGATTAAAATATATTAAGATAAAACAAGTGAATTTAATAAAGTGAATGCATGAGATTTAAAATTAATAAATTAATTTAAAAAGGAGAAAAGTGAATATTGAATAAATTAATCTGCATTATTTTAATATTTATTCACATAGGAGTATGTGAGCTCTTGGGAGTTGTCATGTTGACAACACAAGAGTTTGCACTCTAATTATGCACATGTTGTCTACACTTAGGAGTTAGCACATTATTTGAGCACATGGTGTCTACAACATTTTAGACACCTCATCATGTTTATCTTCTTATTGTGGAAGTTATGTGCTTAGTTGTCATGCTTATCTCTTAGTTCTTTCTAGACACATTCTAGATGCATCTTAGAGGCCTTTATATAGAGGCTCTCACAATGTGTATGGACATCCTCATATGCTTCTACAAGCACTTCTAGTCACTCGGAGGGGTTCGGTTCTTGGAGGAATTGTGAATGTTGGAGAAGGAAGGAATTTTTGAAAAGGAGAAAGTTCTAAGAGGAGGAGCTTCTCTACAATTTTTTGAGGTGTAGCGAATTAGCATCAGTGTCTAGGTAGGCATTCATGATTATTTCGCATATTTTATTACGCTCTTTCTCTTCCTATCTTCATCATGTCTGTTATGTGTGTCTGAATAATTCTCTATGAATGAATCTTCAATTTTGTAATTTGGAATTCGGACATGCATATTGTTTCATCTAGTTATGGGAATTAAGAATATTATTGCAATCTTCCCTAGTAGAATCAATATTTGGAAATTGATTTGAGTTTGGGTTCAAATTAAAATAGAATCTTATTATTATGCATTAGTTTTATATGATTTATTAACAAATCTAATTAAATTTAATTTAATTAAGATTAGTTAATAGTAGAAAGAAGTGTAATTAATTATTAGTCAATTTTAGTAAATGGATTTTTAAGGGAAAATTAAAAGAAAAGAGATATTAATAAGTATTTAGTGAAATTAAATAATTGAACTATTAATAAGATTTATTTTACCTAAAATCAATGAAGATTATTTTAAATAAATGATTGTCCTTGAAGTGTTTTAAGGAAATTGTAAACTAATTATTTGAAGGTTGATAAGTATTATTCTAATAATTTGAATAATGGGAGATGCTTCTTGGAATTATTAGTAACATTGATTTTTAGTGAAATAATGTGAAGATTTTATCTAAAAGTCAATGGGTACTAGTTCAATGATTTAAATAAGTAAATACGTATCTTCTAATTATTTTACAAAATTGTTTTAAAATAATAGAGGAATAATTCTATGTTTTATTTGAAAAAGATAAATGGGTTGACTTGGAGATTAAACAAAGAATCTCATACACCTGAAGTATACTTGAAATGAAAACTGAAACCTCACATTTGACTTAACCATGTGATTGTAAAAGAAAACCAAGACATGTGTTTGTATCTTGTTCTCTATTCTATCTATGTTTTGGGGTTGACTAGATTGTTGAGGGACCAGTTATAGGACATCTACTAGAGGCTCAGGGGTTATGAGATGTGATGTCATGTTGATGTTATTTGATCTCGATCTTTTAAAACCCAACCATGGTAATGTGATGGTATGCTCTAAGAGATATTTGTATTTACTGATTGTTATTGTTTTCTAGTCTTCTTGTGTGAAGCTGAGGTGTATGCATTTGAGATACTTGACTTAACCATTTTTGAGTCATCGATTAGTTATACTTGGGTTACTTTCTAGTTGCCATGATGGGACTGAAGTGTTGATTTATTCTTGATGTTGTCATGTTATGACATGTTTTGACTCAACCATTTTGGAATCCTTGATCAGTATTATTTTCTTTGAGATGCCTTCTTGGTTGCTTGTTGAGAACCAATGGATATTGTGATTTATTTTGAGATTCCTTACGGTTTCTTGTTGAGGACCAATGGATATTGTGATTATCATTGATAACTTCAATTTCCAATAGAGAACTGTTGTGGTCATGATTATCAATGGATTCTTTTCAATTGCTCATGGAGATTTGATGTTCTTATTTTGATTATCTTTATGATGCTTTCTAGTCACTTGTATAGGACTGGGGTAATTTTTTGATTGGTGCTTTTATTGAGCCTAGGGTAAGTTATCTACTTGTAGTGTTAGGAAGTGCCTTGCAATGGGGGCTGGGGCCCTAAGTGGCTGCTAAGGTAACTCATTGTAAGTTATTTAATAAGTGAAAAAATTTACACTAAATGGAGATTAAAATGAACCTAATAAGATAATTGTATGTTCTCACCCATGCCTCGAGTGCTAGTATAGACTAGGATGGGAGTAGAGAGAACGTTTGGTTGCAACCTTGCATTCCATAGTATGCCTCATCAATATAAGAGGATACTAGTGGCTACATAGGGATCACTAGGGGGCAGGGGTCTATTGAGAGACTACTAGGGTAACTCTAGCATGATCCGTGCGATGACACTTTTTTGCTTACATAGTAGGTTTCCTACATGTCTTTGTGTGCCTCTGGGATTAGATGTCAGTTTGTGATTGGAACCTTTGAGTTAGTATACTTTTAGGATTCTTGGACTTAGAGAGTATTTTTGCTTTGTGATTTGATAACCTATTTGGGACTTGAGACTATCTCCCCAATGCGGTGGGAGTGGGCCATTTAGGTCCCACGTGGTCAGGTGGTAGTGCTTTTTCACTCTTACCATTTGAGATCTGTCTTAGACACCATGGTTAAAGCATTCTTTGTTAGAATCTATCTTCATTATGTTCATGGATTATGATGGTGGACATGTATCCTTATATTGATGACTAGCATATGTTAGATGATGCTATTTACTTGTCTTATGCTTTATTTTGCATGATTAGATTTCTCATGTATGTGTAGTAGCATGTTAGATTTCTTTCTACATATGATGTAGTATGTTTAGGAGTGACGTTCCTGCTATGTTAATATCGATGATCTCTTCGGTGATTTGGAATGTTACACATGGAGGGATGGCTACGACCCACGATGGTCTAATGATGCTATTTATGGTTGGGAGGAACCATGCACTTAGTTAGTTATGTTTTGTGATTTATGCTTATCTCTTATGATGATGTATCATGTATGGTATTTGGTTTCATTTACTTTATTGTATCATGGATTAGAATATGATGATGTACTTTATTTTTACACATGTATATTCTTTTAAGCCTTTCATACCCTATGACATGTATAGTGGATGATTGAGTATTTCGAATTTCATTTGTCAAGAGGAATTTGGAACAAATGTATACTATGGACTTTGGACTTTTCATTATTCTTTCATGTGGATGTGGTGGTTGTTAGACTTAATTAATTAGATTAAATGTGACTCAACATTTTGGGATCCTTAAGGAATGTAACTTGTTATGAATGTTTTTAGTTGTATGTATGTTATTACTTCCACTACTATGTGTTTGATGTGAATGGTTTATCTTTCATGATTTAAAAAAAAAATTGCTTGGCAAACTTAGTAAAAATTTAGGTTAATTATTTTGGGTCCCTTAGTGGGGCATTATAGAAACAGCATAACCAAGGTGAATCTTTGGAAGATTCAAAGCCTCATTGTAATGTGTTTGTTTCATAAATGTTAGTTGCATGTGTGTAGTAAATTTAAATTCTTGAATACATTAGGGATATGTCATTGTTATGTGTAGTGTGTTTTAATGTGTCTCTTGACACTTGTAATTGTTTATGTGTTGATGCCATGTTACCTAGGGTTCTTGTCATGGGGTCACTTAACCTTAAACTAATTTCCATTCAAAAGATTAAGAAAACCCACTTGGGAGAAGGGTAGGATGGGTCAACATCATTTGATTTTCAAATTTAAACTTGACAAGGATTTTAGGGAGTCAAAATGTGGTCCAAAAGTGTCATTTTTAGTGAAAATAAGCCACCCATATGATAGCACAACATGTTGGGGGCCTAAATTTAACCATTTTATTGCCTAGATAGCCTAAGGGACCCCTTAACCAATGCATTCTCCAACAAATTCCAAATTTGAGGTGTCCTATGAGTTTACCCCCACCTTTCCACTTAGTCAAAATAGTAATTTTTGTAGGGACAAGGTTGTAAGGGATAATGGCTTGATATTTTTTCCAAAAGTAAGATAGTGGAAGAGCCTTTTTTAGTGGACTTGGACAAGCTAGTGGGGGTGTTCACCCACTCTCTAAGTTTGGAGACAATTAGGGTTTTGGAAGGAGAGGGACTAAGGAAAAGGGAGCTCTTCAACAACTATCATTTTCATTTATCTTGGACCAAGGTTGGTGCTCATGCCATTACTCTCATTGAAATTTCTTGATGGTGTTGTTTCTCATTCATATAGTGTTGGAAACATGTAATATGTGTGGTGTTTAATTTTTTGTTATGTGTTATTGTTTGTGATGGATTTCTCTTGCAAAATTTTCCTTGTTTTTGTGTATATGCATGTTAATGGGTGTGAAGGCTTCACTCACCCATGGGAGGGAAGAGAAGCCTTGGGTGAAGGGGTTATTTGAGCTCAACATTGAAGTTGATAAATTATCCTCTTGGAGAGGAGTTAATTTGTTCATGGAGTATGGGCTCCATTGAAGCCATATTCCTTTTTTTGTATTATAGGAGGTATAAGTGTATTCGGTGTAAAGAGGAGGATGTATTTTGATGGCCTTGATGAGGCATGATGCAATTGCAATTTTTTTTTATGTTTATGTGAATATGACATTATCCTATTTGGAGAGCCCACCTTCACCCATTGTTTCATGTTTCCAATGGTGAATCAGTGTGAAAAATCTTGGGAGGTATTGTAAATGTGTTTTAATGTTGTATTGCATGCGTTATAGGATACTTGAGTGCAACCCTGTTTGAGCTTTGTTTCCCCTAGCTAGGTGGGTGGCTTCATAGAAGCCTAGGATGGGAGGTGAGCCTCCATGGTTCTTGATCTCACTATATTTGTAGGTTTTGTGCTCCTTGAATCCATGAAGAATATTAGGGTTCTCCCTTGCATTGATGAAGTAAGAAAGTATATGCCATCTATGTGATGTAAATGGGAAGGATGAAATCTTCCTCCATGTTTTTTAGCATTATATTTGCAAAGTCAAAATTTCCCATTTGTTTGGTATATTGTATTGTGCAAGAAATATCATCATGTCATGTACATTATTGTGAATATGGAAGAATGAAGAAATTTTGTTATGGAATTTAAAGGAGACACATTTTGAAGGATTCTCATTTTCTTGTGTATGCTGAATTGAAAAACATATAGATGTAGAATTGCACTCATTTGATTAATGGACCATTAAAAGGGAATGCACCTTACAAGATAGTTCATATTAAGAAACTTCAATCTTGTTCAAATAAAACTCATCTATTCAATTAATTATTGCATGTGGTAGGCAATAAAAATGGAATATGAGGTTAGGTCAACACCACTAGGCCAAATCCATAACATTATAAATGAGTGTAGGAAGATATCCATGGAATAATAGAGCTTAAAGTATAGAGAAAGCAAACTTGTACATACACTCTTGTTCTCTAGATTTTGTATGGGAGAGGGACATAATTCCTCCTCCCAAATACAAACCAATATTATAATCCAAAGAATATTCCATTCGTATCTTGTCACAAGAAAAAAGAAAAAAAAAGAAAACAATAATATTATTAAATCTTTAAAAACTAACCCAATGTATTGTCAAATCTATATGCCTAAGAAATTCAAGTGGTCCCATGTATCAGAAGGGGCAATATAACACTTATCAAACAAAAAGTAAAAAAACAAAACTACACACACACACACACACACACACACACACACACATATCCTAGGCACAAACAAAGAAAATTATAACCATAAATAGTTATAAAAAAGGGTGGGGTTGAGTCTTATTTGGGGAGGGAATTACCTATTCCCAATCTCTGAAAAATACTTTAAGACTCTAAAAAAACCTCAAAAATTCCATGAGAGTGACCAGGCATGTGGTCCCACACCTCTCGCCAACCCCCATGTAAGGTCCCTCCTCGCATGTACTTATTAAATTTGAATTCTCTATTAAAACCTTCATAGGAGATTTAAATGGATATGAAGTACTGTTTATTTTTGTGAATGTCCTAATAAGAATTGAGATCCTAATACATTCATGTTTTAAATAATTAAGTCATTCAAGAACAAACTACATTATCTCGACTATTTAAACATTAAAATTTTACTAACAATGATATGAGGCATTTTCACTTGATGATAAGGGTGTTGATTTTGATATCTCGATGATTAACTTTTTATGTCAAGATAGTTCAATATTCCTTAAATGGCAATGCTTATGATGTTAGGTATATGCATGCCTAACGATGATTTTTCTAGCTTTTTAATCTAAATTAATGAATAAGTTATGTTTTATTGATTATGTGATTTTTTATGAATAAATGTGAGTAGAAATCAATTAAACAGATAATTATGTGAAAGATTCATGTTTTGATTTATGTAACAATCCAAATAAGCTTTGAATATATGTGCATGTAATTTTATGGGGCTACTGATGTGTGCAATGAGTGTGCAGGATATTTTAGCCGAGAAACTCCATGGAGGAACGAAACTGATCCCTATGTGCTAATTGTGGAAACCTTGTTGTTCGTAACTTAATTTTATTATGAGATGTATAAATGCATCTTTCTGTGATCAGTAAATGTTATGTTTCGTAACTGTGTTCTTTAGTGTCGCTTGACACTCGTGAATTTACATATGCATTCCAGCATGCTAGTTAGGGTTATCTGTGTAACTTTTGGACCTAATTCAGACTAAGTTAGTGACCGTTTTGCTAAATTTGGCTCTTAATTGAGTTTAGTCACCCCTAATCTAGATTAGTGCTTAATCTGCATTTTAGAGTTGTTAGTTGGTCTTATTTTAATTCCTAGCTTTTGTTTGGCTCTAAACCTATTCCTAATGCTTTAAAACATGAAATAATTATACCCAAGGGGTATGGGTATGGGTTGGGGGTCTTTTCCAATCCCTAAGCCCCTTTTGTTGACTTTTGAGATCACTCAAAAAGTCTCATTTTACCTTTGTACGAAAATTACAAGTGGGTACCATGAGTTGCCTTACCTCACCTCCACTTAGTGTTTAACCATAGTGTGGGTTGAGTTGGGGCTTCTAGATTTGTAGGTGCGTGGGTGAAGTTATTGATCCTTTTGGGTGGTTGAATTGGAGGCTTATTTAGAGGCCTTTCTTGGAGTAGTTTAGGGGGTTACCCAATCTCTACATTTAGAGAGCAGTCATGGAAGATTGAGGGAAGGAAGGGAAAAGCTCTACTCAAACTTATTCATTTTCCATTACCTCTTTGTGAAGGTAGGAATTTCATCTCCCTTGTTCATTTTTTCATGCTTGTTTCATGCTTTGCTATGGTGTTGTTATTTGGATGCTTGTATGTTTGTGGGTATGTTGGGAAGATTTGAAAACCATGTTCTTGAATGCTTTTCTTCCATGTTTCTATTTGAATTTTGAAGTTTTCTTGTATGGGTGTTTTGGCATTACTCACCCTTGGAGAGGGCAAAAGTGGCCAATTTCAGGAAAGGTCATTTTAGTTGGACTCCAACAATGTAGAGTCTCTTCTCAGGACGAGAAGAGGGAGAGAGGGTAGGGTGTTATGGGTCCCTACCTATCAGCACAAACCACGTATGAGTTTTGGTATGTAAGAATAGAAGAACGGAAGTTCTTGATGTATAGCCCCGATTGGGCACCTGGTTTGGTGTTGTGTCTGACATCTCCTGTTGGAAAAATCCACCGTTCCCTAGTGTTGATTCATTGTGAATCCTATTGTGAAAACCTTGTATGAATATGCATGTTTGATTTGTTTCTTGGTCATGCTTGTTGTCACCTGATCAGATTTTGTTCTCTCCACAGTTCTTAGAAATGTGTTGCAAAAATTGATATGGAACCCTTGTTAAGGGCCATGATGGAAATGTATATTGATTGTTGAAATTCAATTACATTCGGGATTAGAATCATGTGTAGAAATGTATTTTAAACCTTTGTTGAAGTGGCAACGAAGCCAAGTTTTCTTATTGGTTCTTTCCCGATGGAGCCTTTGAACCAGGTAGTTTTATAGAAAAAGAGATTGAGTAAATATTCTTGCCTCGAGTCTTATAGCTTTGTTTTCAGTTTTGCATATGTTATTTCAAAATCAGATGTGATGGTGTTACCTTACTGCACATTTTTTTTTTATGATTGGTAATCACATTCATTTAATTTAGATTAATTAGATAACATGTTGATACATACTTAGCTATGCAATTTTAAGTTTAAAATATGTTAAGAAAATTTCATTTGAGTTGCGCTTAAATTTTATAATTATGCATGTGCACGAGGAAGTTAAGTGAATTTATTTGAATACTTGTTTATTACATTTAATCCTATTATCACTTTTAAATATTAAAACAAAAAAAATTTTGGTGTTTTTGGGCATGACACCCTAAGTGCATATTCCCTTGATTTGAGTGTTGGTTAATGACCTAGTCAAGTGGGATAAAAGGGAGATACCTTGTTCAAAACAAAAGAAGGCATCATTGCATATCTATTTAACTATGGAAGGAGGTGTACCCTACCTCTTCCCTCATCTTCCTAGGCACAGACTATCCAACCATGAGATTCATTTGGCTAGATGGTCATGCCCCATACATAGCACTTCATCCTTTTATGCAATCGTAAATATGTGTGTCCTATCAAGAAATTTACTTTTTTCCCAAGTCAAATATTTCTATATTATATTGAGAAGTTAAATTAGGAGAAATTTGGCAAGGTTTACAAGATTACTTATTTACAATAATTGTTTCGTTTTAATTTTTTGAAACTGAAGTTAAATTTTTAAACAATAATTTTTTATAATGCATTTTATGTATTTTAATTCTTTATTTATTTTGACTAAGATTATGACATAAAATTATTCCATCATTAAAAATTTTACTCATAATTTAATATTTTAATAATAAACCTTTTATTTATTTTATTTTTAAAATTATACCAATAAAATTATATACACACACACATTCATAATTTATTCTTAAAACTAAATCTTTAATAAAAATGATCATTAATATGCTTATTAAAAATTATATTATTATATCCTTCATAAGATTTTATTATCTTTTGAAACATATTTTCTTAATTAACACTTTTACTCTATATAATCATAAATTATATTATTAATGGTTAATTATATATTTGTAATGTTTTAATTTATATTTTATTTAAATGAAAATTATATTTATTTATTTATTTATTTTTCATTTTAGAATAAACATTATATATATATATAAATCTTATAATGTGGTTATTTGATTTTTATAATTATACATAGTAAGTTTTTAGTACAAATATTATATTATTTTATCTTACTTTCACAATCACACCTCCAATTTAGAAACAACATATCATCTTATAGCTTATAATTTAATCTTTCACAAAATATTTTAACAACTATTAATATGTTTATTATAAAATATATAATTATATTTAAGCCAATAGTTAATCGAATAGGCTTATATGTGGGAGCTTTGCTCCAAAAAATAATATATTCTTATCAAAAAATTGTGAGCCCCTTATTGGTAATTTATTTTCTGGGATCTAAAATCAGAAATAGAAAGTTACCATATTTCTTATTCCTATAGAATGAAAAGTTAAAAGTCAATGGGCCCTTGATCTACTAGTGAAGTTGAATGGCTCACAAAGAGCCCACTAGGGATCAAGTCTTGTTGAGTGCAAGGCTCAAAGACATCATAAGGGATGAGGTCAAAATTGTGCCCCAAGTGAATTTGGTAGCGTGGATGCTCCTTAGTCCTTGTGTCTTAGCTAAAGAGGTTTCAAGCATGTGTGGGCCCATATCAAGTACCTAAAACTTGTTTGTGGATGACCTCCATAAAAAAAAAAGAGAGTTAAAAAATAAATTCAATTAGCTTCTAAAAAATAAAAGTTGTTTTGTTTTGGGAAAAATAAAAAGAGAAGAGGAAGCTTCTATTTTTTTGTAAGGAGAAATGGTATTTGTGTGTGTGTGTGTGTGTCTGTGTGTGTGTGAGACAACCCATTTTTTTTAACATTCTATTTTCAAACATGTCAAAAATCTTCAAAAGAGTGTGATTAGTTTTAAAAAATTGTCTATATTAATGTATTTCAAATGAAATTGAGGTTTCATTTATAAAAAAAAATTTAATCTTTTTTATTGTATGATATAATCTAGATGTAAGTATGTATTATCTCAAACATTCAAGAATAAAATTTAAATGATAAAATATCAACATGAACTTCTTTGTTTGAAACTTAAAAAATCTAATTAGGAAATTTTGGAGATTTTTGGTAGATTTGAAAATAAAGTGATTTGGGATATGAATAAGAGGATTGAGAAAATGTACAAAGGGGGACACACTTGAAGATTGAAGGCAAAGAAAAATTGTAGTGGAAATTATGAAGCTTCTAAATTAGCTAGTTTGTTTCAGGTTTTTATTCCTCTAGTTGAATGAAATTATAAGTATTTTGGAATGTTGGAGCTATCAGATCTCTTTTTTTATTGTTATTTTTCAATCCATTGTCCTTTGACTATTGGTTTTTTATTGGTTCTCAGCTTAGTGGCCTTGCATTCCAATTATAAATGCAAAAAAGTAGATTTTTCCTTCATATTCTTACACTCCTTTCTTGGTAGATCAATTCACCTCTACTTGTAGCACCCAACTCTCTCTTACCTCCATTTACACTTGGAACCTAAAGGAGGCAGGGGACCACTATTTTGATTTGTATTGGAAAATTCCCTCACCAACACTTGTCCCTCCATTATTATGCAAAATAGCTCATCAGGCACATTTTTAGGGGCATTTGGACCTACTTTAACCCATGGAAATGGGTTTGCATTTTCTTGCCACTGACTCATTGTGAGGCCTCGCCTTGACCCATTGTAGCATAGTGATACATTAATATTATTTTGATACTCATGACTCGAAATGTCGAGACATTATCTGATGCTTAGAACATACTATATTATTTCATGTTGTGTTACTTTAAGATATATTTGATGTTTGTCATTTAATGTTTCATGTATATGTATGTTGATGAAATCAGTAAATGTAGGATTGATACTTTTATTTGAGAGATTTTAAATGGTTAAGAATTAAGTAGGATGAAGAAACCCTTATTGATGTATGTTTCAATTTATGTGAATTTTTGATACATATACATATATGTACATGTGATTTTATGGGACTACTAATGTGTGCAATGAGTGTGTAGATATTTTAGCCAAGAAACCCTACGGAAGAACATAACTGATCTCTATGTGCTTATTTTGGAAACCTTGTTGTTCATAATTCTAGTATTGTATTGTGAGATGTATGTATGTATCTTTCTGTGTTCAGTGAATGTTAATGCTCGTAACTACATTTTTTTTTAGTGTCGCTTGACACTCGTGAATTGTTTATGTTCTTCAGTGTGCTGATTAGGGTTAGCTGTGTAACCTTTGGACCTAAGTTGGTTTAAGTTAGTGTCTATTTGCTAATTTGGTTCTTAATCGAGGTTAGTCATCCCTTAATCTAGATTAGTGCTTAATCTACATTTTTAGAGTTGTTAGATGGTCCTAATTATTTCCTAGCTTTTGTTTGGTTCCAAATCTATTCCTAAGGCTTTAAAACATGAAATATTTATGCCCAAAGGGTATGGGTATGGGTTGGGGGTCTTTTCCAACCCCTAAGCCCCTTTTATTGACTTTTGAGATCACTCAAAAAGTCTCTTTTTGCCTTTGTGCGAAAATTGACTATGGCTACCATGAGTTGCCTCACCCCACTTCCACTTAGTAGTTAACCATAGTATGGGTTGACTTAGGAACTTCTATATTTGTAGGTGGGTGGGAGAAGTTATTGTTTTTTTTGGTGGTTGAGTTTGAGGCTTATTTTAGAGGCCCTTCTTGGAGTAGTTTAGGGGGTTACCCAATGTATACTTTTAGGGAGGAGGCTTAGAAGATTAAAGGAAGAAAGGAAAAATCTCTACTCAAATTGTTCATTTTCCATTACCTCTTTGTGAATGTAGGAGTTCTTCATCTCCCTTGTTCAGATTTTCATGCTTGTTTCATGCTTATGCTATGGTGTTGTTATTTGGATGCTTGTATGTATGTTGCGTATGTTGGGAAGGATTGCAACCATGTTTCTTGAATGTTTTCCTTTCATGTTTATGTTGAATTTTGAAGTTTTCTTGTTGGGTGTTTTGGTATTACTCACCGTTGGATAGGGCAGAAGTGACCATTTTGGGAAAGGTCTTTTTAAGTTGGACCCTGATAGTATAGAGTCTCTTCTCATGATGAGAAGAGGGAAAGAGGGTAGGGTGTTATGAGCCCCTACTTTTCATCACATACCATGTTTGAAATTGTGAAATTTGAAGAAGTGAAGGAATGAAAATCCTTGTATTATTGGCCTCGAAAGGACATTTCTGGAACAAAGAAAGTTCCTAAGATTTTAGCCTTGAAAGGGCTATGTTATGGTATTGTGCTCGACGTCTCCTATCAGGAAAATCCACCTTTCCCTAGTGTTGATTCATTGTGAATCCTATTGTGAGAACCTAGTATGAATATGCATGTTTGATTTTGTCTCTTGGTCATGCTTGTTTGACTCCTGATTAGATTTTGTTCCCTCCATGGTTCTTAGAAATGTGTTGCAAAAAATGATGTTGATCCCTTGATAATGGACTTGAAGGAAATTTATTTGATTGTTGTAAATTTGGAATTGGAATCCTATGTAATTTGCATTTCAAAACCCCATTGTAATGGCAATGATGTCTGGTTTTCTTCCTGGTTCTTTCCCGGCTGAGCCTTTGAATCAGGTTTGCCAATAAAAATGGTGACTAAGTAATATTTCTTATCATGAGAGTTAATTGTAATTTTCAATTCTATGGATGCACATCAAAAATAGGATGAAATGTTGATGGCTTAATTATGCAAAATTTTCAAGTTTTCCTTATATGTTAAATATGAAAATTATGTTAAGAAAAGAAAAATGGATATGGTTGGTATATTTCAATTTCAATTTTGTTTAGGAGATCAATTAATCATGTTTTATTGTGACACAATTATAAATTCCATGTTTTTAATTCATTCAAATAATACACTCTTGGAAAAAAAAAATTATACATGACCTTGTAAATCTATACTTATAAAAATTTTGAAAAAAAAAAAGTTTCAAGAGAGTAAAAACTCTCTATCTTTTGTATGAGAAATAGAATTGTTACCTTTTTGGTAATAGAGAATCTAAAGGTTCTCTTATTATCCTTTTTGCTTTATTGAAAATTATGTTTAAAATGAAAAAAACAATAGCAAAATAAATATGAAAAAGAAAGAAAAAGAAGAAAAGAAAAAAGTTATAACTAAACTAAATATACTAAATATCTTTTCGTACCTATAAAACTTTATGTGTTTAATTCTTACCCATCTCCCCCTTGGGTGTCACTTCTGAAAATGCATTTTTAAAAGGGTTTTATTACAAAGTTTTTTTTAAAAGTCAAATTGATTATGAGGGTGATGTCACCCTATCCCCTCCATGAAATTCGCATAACCCTAAATCTGACTTGCAATGTGAAAAGGGGAAATAATATTGTTAAGAACTTACCCACCCCACCCCCCCCCCTTGCTTGTTTTGGTCTTCACCTTTATTATCTTTACCTTTATTAGATGGGGTCTACACATGGTTTCAGGCTTGGGCAGAGGTTGTCCTTGGCTAGCGCTTGGGAAGCACTCGGCCTAGGTTAGGTAGGGTGTAGGGGGGGAGTATGGGGAAGGGTTTGTATAGGTTAGTATAGGTTATTATAAGTTAGTTTATGTTATGTTATGTTAATTTAGGTTAGCAATTATGTCAGGATAGTTAGGATGTTTTCTTTTTATGTTATTTTATTTTATTAAAGTTTTTAGTTAGTTAGATGTTATATTATAATTTAAGTTAGTATAAGTTATTTAATTATTTATTTATTATAGTTAGTTTTAAAATTAGATTTATTAATATTGTTTAAGTGGTATTTTGAGAATGGCTTATTGAGTTATTATTTCAAAAGTTGTAAATTAATATTAGTTGTAAATTTATGTGAGACTAATAAGAAAGGTTAAATTGTTTGCTTTAACGTTAAGTGGAATTTAAGTTTTAAATTTATTATTTAATTAGGAATGTTGATTTTTTTTTAAAAAGTGTTTATGGATTTAAATAAGACTCAAGATTTGAATAAAGTGATTTAAATAAAACTCGTGATGTGACTTCTACCTTAATTAGTTCTTGATTTAAATATTCAATTTAATTGACCCATATTCATTTAGATGGTTTTCAATAAATTTAAATATAATGATTGTATAAGCAATGTAATAACAAATCTAATGATCAATATCAATCTAATAACAAAAGTTTCAAAATCTTCACAATGTATTCGTGCTCAAGAGTTTATAAACTTAAGGTAAAGCATAGAGAACCTTTACTTTAACTTTGAACGTAAACTTATCAACTTAGAGCATTTTATTTATTTAAAAAAAAATTGTGTGTCTTTACCTCGTAGTTTGGGCATGACATTTTGGTATCACAGCCTGGTTTCGTAACACTTGGGCAATAATGGGTCCATTGGACATTTAAATTTCACTATTCGTAGCAGGGAATGAATCCATCTAGAATATATGGTGCTAAAAGTGAAATTAAATGGAGATAAGTATGTAGTTAGTAAGTGGAATCAATTAGAGTTTGACCGACATGGTTGTTTGACCACCATCTAAAAATCAATTCAAGAACCCTGCAATGTATTGGGAAGACCTAAGATCCCTTATTTTCCTCAGTGACCTTGGCATGGCCGCATTTTGTCAGTAATGTAAATTTTGTAAGTAATTGGATTTATGTCCTTATGTGTCTGATTTCAGATTTCACTCTTAACGTTCTTCTTTTTTGGCAACAATGCGATGTGGGGCTGTTTAGCCAACTATATTATTGATGATTCTATTTTGCCTCTTGGTAATATATTTATTCCTTGATTAAAATTTTACTATTGTGGCCACTCTTTATTTCTCTTATTTCTAACTTTTGCATTGGATGTTTCATCTTTGGTGCTGAATTTAAATTTTTGAGGCACTTTCTTTTGAATTTTATTAGCAAAGTGACATATGATGAGCCTACCAGAGGGATTTTCGACAATCACATGGATTCACAACTTTAGGGTTTGGGGTTTTTAGTGAGATTATTCGTGCCCCACCTTCTCCCAGGACTATGAGATTAGGACTAATAATATCTGCTAGATGTTATGAGTAATGAAAATTGCACCCCAAGAAAAATTTGGTTAAGATTATGGGTTAACCGAAAGGACTGCTAGATGGAAAGGTGCATGTGTAGTGATGGACTCATTGAGTATCCTATCGAGAATCTATATGTCATAGAAATTCTAATAAAAAAAAAATGATTAACCCTTCATAGAGGGACAAGTTGATTAATATGAAACCTCAATTGAGGGAGTCTCGTACAACTATTACTCTATGAGGGGGTACATGGAATTTGAAATACCTTACTTTGTTGATTATTATTAAAGACTTTGTAAGTATTTAATAAGAGATTAGAATGTTGTTTATATATGATTTACATGTTTTAAGCAATAATTAACCCTAGAAAATGTAACCACATCAGAGTTTTAGATTGAACTTCTCTTTTAACAATGGTAATTAGGCAAATAGGTTATCATCCCTATGTATGTATGTGAATTATTATTTGTTCTTTTAATAAGAGTAAATCTTGAAATAAGTCTAGACAAGGTCTAGCATAGCATGAACATTTTGGTTGTGTGACTTCCAGGAGGAAGTCAAAGGCTAGTGGGGGAGGATGTGAGGCCTCGCCTCGAACCATCGTAGCATAGTGATACATTACTATTATTTTGATACTCACGACTCGAAATATCGAGACATTATCTGATGCTTAGAACATACTATATTATTTCATGTTGTGTTACTTTCAGATATATTTGATGTTTGTCATTTAATGTTTCATGTATATGTATGTTGATGAAATCAGTAAATGTAGAATTGATACTTTGATTTAAGAGATTTTAAATTGTTAAGAACTAAGTAGGATGAAGAAACCCTTATTGATGTTTGTTTTAATTTATGTATATTTCTGATACGTATACATATATGTACATGTGATTTTACGGGACTACTAATGTGTGCAATGAGTACATGCAGATATTTTAGCTGAGAAACCCTACGGAGGAACAGAACTGATCTCTATGTGCTAATTTTAAAAACCTTGTTCGTAATTCTAGTATTGTATTGTGAGATGTATGTATGTATCTTTCTGTGTTCGATGAATGTTAATGTTCGTAACTATGTTTTTTTTAGTGTCGCTTGACACTCGTGAATTGGTTATGTTCTTTAGTGTGCTGATTAGGGTTAGCTGTGTAACCTTTGGACCTAAGTTGGTTTAAGTTAGTGTTTGTTTGCTAATTTGGTTCTTAATCAAGGTTAGTCATCCCTTAATCTAAATTAGTGCTTAATCTGCATTTTTAGAGTTGCTAGATGGTCCTAATTATTTCCTAGCTTTTGTTTGGTTCCAAATCTATTCCTAAGGCTTTAAAACATGAAATATTTATGCCCAAAGGGTATGGGTATGGGTTGGGGGTCGTTTCCAACCCCTAAGCCCCTTTTATTGACTTTTGAGCTCACTCAAAAAGTCTATTTTTGCCTTTGTGCGAAAATTGACTATGGCTACCATGAGTTGCCTCACCCCACCTCCACTTAGTGGTTAACCATATTATGGGTTGAGTTAGGAACTTCTAGACTTGCAGGTGGGTGGGAGAAGTTATTATTTTTTTTGGTGGTTGAGTTTGAGGCTTATTTTAGAGGCCCTTCTTGGAGTAGTTTAGGGGGTTACCCAATATCTACTTTTAAGGAGGAGACTTCGAAGATTGAAGGAAGAAAGGGAAAAGCTCTAGTCAAATTGTTCATTTTCCATTACCTCTTTGTGAAGGTAGGAGTTCTTCATCTCCCTTGTTCAAATTTTCATGCTTATGCTATGGTGTTGTTATTTGGATGCTTGTATGTATGTTGGGTATGTTGGGAAGGATTGCAACCATGTTTCTTGAATGTTTTCCTTTCATGTTTATGTTGAATTTTGAAGTTTTTTTGTTGGGTGTTTTGTTATTACTCACCCTTGGATAGGGCAGAAGTGACCATTTTGGGAAAGGTCTTTTAAAGTTGGACCCTGATAGTGTAGAGTCTCTTCTCATGACGAGAAGAGGGAAAGAGGGTAGGGTGTTATGGGCCCCTACTTGTCATCACATACCATGTTTGAAATTGTGAAATTTGAAGATGTGAAGGAATGAAAATCCTTGTATTATAAGCCTTGAAAGGGCATTTGTGGAACAAAGAAAGTTCCTAAGATTTTAGCCTCGAAAGGGCTGTGTTATGGTATTGTGGTCGACGTCTCCTATCAGGAAAATCCACCTTTCCCTAGTGTTGATTCATTGTGAATCCTGTTGTGAGAACCGAGTATGAATATGCATGTTTGATTTTGTCTCTTGGTCATGCTTGTTTGACTCCTGATCAGATTTTGTTCCCTCCACGGTTCTTAGAAATGTGTTGCAAAAAATGATGTTGATCCCTTGATAAGGGACTTGAAGGAAATTTATTTGATTGTTGTAAATTTGGAATTGGAATCCTATGTAATTTGCCTTTCAAAACCTTGTTGTAATGGCAACGATGCTGCGTTTTCTTCCTGGTTCTTTCCCGTTTGAGCCTTTGAATCAGGTTTGCTAATAAAAATGGTGACTGAGTAATATTTCTTATCATGAGATTTAATTGCAATTTTCAATTTTATGGATGCACGTCAAAAATAGGATGAAATGTTGATGGCTTAATTCAACAAAATTTTCAAGTTTTCCTTATATGTTAAATATGAAAATTATGTTAAGAAAAGAAAAATGGATATGGTTGGTATATTTCAATTTCAATTTTGTTTAGGAGATCAATTAATCATGTTTTATTGTGACACAATTATAACTTCCATATTTTCAATCCATTCAAATAATATACTCTTGGAAAAAAAAATATACATGACCTTGTAAATCTATAAATTTTGAAAAAAAAAAAAAGTTTCAAGAGAGTAAAAACTCTCTATCTTTTGTATGAGAAATAGAATTGTTACCTTTTTGGTAATAGAGGATCTAAAAGATTCTCTTATTATCCTTTTTGCTTTATAGAAAATTATATTTAAAATGAAAAAACAATAGCAAAATAAATATTAGAGAAAAAAAACAAGAAGAAAAGAAAAAAGCTATAACTAAGCTAAATATCCTAAATATCTTTTCTTACCTTTAAAACTTTATGTGTTTAATTCTTACCCATCTCCTCCTTGGGCGTCACTTCTAAAAATGCATTTTTAAAAGGGTTTTATTACAAAGTTTTTTTTAAAAGTCAAATTGATTATGAGGGTGACATCACCCTATCCCCTCCATGAAATTTGCATAACCCTAAATCTGACTTGCAATGTGAAAAGGGGAAATAATATTGTTAAGACCTTACCCCCCCCCCTTTCTTGTTTTGGTCTTCACCTTTATTATCTTTACCTTTATTAGATGGGGTCTGTGCATGGTTTTAGGCTTGGGTAGAGTGCTATCCTTGGCCAACGCTTAGGAAGCACTTGGCCTTGGGAAGCGCTCGGCCTAGGTTAGGTAGGGTGTACGGGGGGAGTATGGGGAAGGGTTTCTATAGGTTAGTATAGGTTAGTATAAGTTAGTTTATGTTATATTATGCTAATTTAAGTTAGTAATTATGTTAGGATAGTTAGGATGTTTTTTTTTTTATGTTTTTTTATTTTATTAAAGTTTTTAGTTAGTTAGATGTTATATTATAATTTAAGTTAGTATAAGTTATTTAATTATTTATTTATTTTAGTTTATTTATCAGTATTTATTTTTTAGATATGAATTGTTGCTAGATAATATTTAGTTATTTATTTTAGTTAGTTTTAAAATTAGATTTATTAATATTGTTTAAGTGGTATTTTGAGAATGGCTTATTGAGTTATTAGTTAAAAAGTTGTAAATTAATGTTAGTTGTAAATTTATGTGAGACTAATAAGAAAGGTTAAATTGTTTGCTTTAATGTTAAGTGGAATTTAAGTTTTAAATTTATTATTTAATTAGGAATGTTGATTTTTTTTTAAAAAGTGTACATGAATTTAAATAAGACTCAAGATTTGAATAAAGTGATTTAAATAAAACTCATGATGTGACTTCTACCTTAATTAGTTCTTGATTTAAATATTCAATTTAATTGACCCATATTCATTTAGATGGTTTTCAATAAATTTAAATATAATGATTGTATAAGAAATGTAATAATGAATCTAATGATCAATATCAATCTAATAACAAAAGTTTCAAAATCTTCACGATGTATTCATCCTCAAGAGTTTATAAACTTAAGGTAAAGCATAGAGAACCTTTACTTTAACTTTGAATGTAAACTTATCAACTTAGAGTGTTTTAGTTATTTAAAAAAAATATATTGTGTGTCTTTACCTCGTAGTTTGGGCATGACATTTTGGTATCACAGCCTAGTTTCATAACACTTGGGCAATAATGGGTCCATTGGACATTTAAATTTCACTATTCGTAGCAGAGAATGAATCTATCTAAAATATATGGTGCTAAAAGTGAAATTAAATGGAGATAAGTATGTAGTTAGTAAGTGGAATCAATTAGAGTTTGACCAACATGGTTGTTTGACCACCATCTAAAAATCAATTCAAGATCCTTGCAATGTATTGGGAAGACCTAAGATCCCTTATTTTCCTCAGTGACCCTGGTATGGCCGCATTTTTTCAGTAATGTAAATTTTGTAAGTAATTGGATTTATGTCCTTATGTGTCTGATTTCAGATTTCACTCTTAACGTTCTTCTTTTTTGGCAACAATGTGATGTGGTGCTGTTTAGCCAACTGTATTATTGATGATTCTATTTTGCCTCTTGGTAATATCTTTATTCCTTGATTAAAATTTTACTATTGTGGCCACTCTTTATTTCTCTTATTTATAACTTTTGAATTGGATGTTTCATCTTTGGTGTTGAATTTAAATTTTTGAGGCACTTTCTTTTAAATTTTATTGGCAAAGTGACATATGATGAGCCTACCAAAGGGATTTTCGACAATCACGTGGATTCACAACTTTAGGGTTTGGGGTTTTTAGTGAGAGTATTTGTGCCCCACCCTTTCCCAGGACTGTGAGATTAGGACTAATAATATCCACTAGATGTTATGAGTAATAAAAATTGCACCCCAAGAAAAATTTGGTTAAGATTATGGGTTAACCGAAAGGACTGCTAGACGGAAAGGTGCATGTGTAGTGATGGACTCATTGAGTATCCTATTGAGAATCTGTATGTCATGGAAATTCTAATAATAAAAAAATGATTAACCCATCATAAAGGGACAAGTTCCTTAATATGAAACCTCATTTGAGGGAGTCTCGTACAACTATTACTCTATGACTGGGTACATGGATTTCAAAATACCGTACTTTGTTGATTATTATTAAAGAGTTTATAAGTATTTTATAAGAGATTAGAATGTTGTTTATATATGACTGACATGTTTTAAGGAATAATTGACCCTAAAAAATGTAACCACATCAAAGTTTTGGATTGAACTTCTCTTTTAACAATGGTAATTAGGCAAATAGGTTATCATCCCTATGTATGTATGTGAATTATTATTTGTTCTTTTAATAAGAGTAAATCTTGAAATAAGTCTAGACAAGGTCTAGCATAGCATGAACATTTTGGTTGTGTGACTTGCAGGAGGAAGTCAAAGGCTAGTGGGGGAGGATGTGAGGCCTCGCCTCGAACCATCGTAGCATAGTGATACATTACTATTATTTTGATACTCACGACTCGAAATGTCGAGACATTATCTGATGCTTAGAACATACTATATTTTTTCATGTTGTGTTACTTTTAGATATATTTGATGTTTTTCATTTAATGTTTCATGTATATGTATGTTGATGAAATCAATAAATGTAGGATTGATAATTTGATTTAAGAGATGTTAAATGGTTAAGAACTAACTAGGATGAAGAAATGCTTATTGATGTATGTTTCAATTTATGTGAATTTCTGATATGTATACATATATGTACATGTGAATTTACGGGACTACTAATGTGTGCAATGAGTGTGCAGATATTTTAGCCGAGAAACCCTACGGAGGAACATAACTGATCTCTATGTGCTAATTTTGGAAACCTTGTTGTTCGTAATTCTAGTATTGTATTGTCAGATGTATGTATGTATCTTTCTGTGTTCGGTGAATGTTAATGTTCGTAACTATGTTTTTTTTAGTGTCGCTTGACACTTGTGAATTTTTTATGTTCTTCAATGTGTTGATTAGGGTTAGCTATGTAACCTTTGGACCTAAGTTGGTTTAAGTTAGTGTATGTTTTCTAATTTGGTTCTTAATCGAGGTTAGTCATCCCTTAATCTGAATTAGTGCTTAATTTGCATTTTTAGAGATGTTAGATGGTCCTAATTATTTCATAGCTTTTGTTTGGTTCCAAATCTATTCCTAAGGCTTTAAAAAATGAAATATTTATGCCCAAAGGGTATGGGTATGGGTTGAGGGTCTTTTCCAACCCCTAAGCCCCTTTTATTGACTTTTGAGATCACTCAAAAAGTCTCTTTTTGCCTTTGTGCGAAAATTGACTATGGCTACCATGAGTTGCCTCACCCCACCTCCACTTAGTGGTTAACCATAGTATGGGTTGAGTTAGGAACTTCTAGATTTGTAGGTGGGTGGGAGAAGTTATTATTTTTTTTGATGGTTGAGTTTGAGGCTTATTTTAGGGGCCCTTCTTGGAGTAGTTTAGGGGGTTGCCCAATGTCTACTTTTAGGGAGGAGACTTAGAAGATTGAAGGAAGAAAGGGAAAAGCTCTACTCAAATTGTTCATTTTCCATTACCTCTTTGTAAAGGTAGGAGTTCTTCATCTCCCTTGTTCAGATTTTCATGCTTATGCTATGGTGTTGTTATTTGGATGCTTGTATGTATGTTGGGTATGTTGGGAAGGATTGCAACCATGTTTCTTGAATGTTTTCCTTTCATGTTTATGTTGAATTTTGAAGTTTTCTTGTTGGGTGTTTTGGTATTACTCACCCTTGGATAGGGTAGAAGTGACCATTTTGGGAAAGGTCTTTTTAAGTTGGACCCATATAGTGTAGTCTCTTCTCATGACAAGAAGAGGGAAAAAGGGTAGGGTGTTATGGGCCCCTACTTGTCATCACATACCATGTTTGAAATTGTGAAATTTGAAGAAGTGAAGGAATGAAAATCCTTGTATTATTGGCCTCAAAAGGGCATTTGTGGAACAAAGAAAGTTCCTAAGATTTTAGCCTCGAAAGAGTTGTGTTATGATATTTTGGTCGACGTCTCCTATCAGGAAAATCCACCTTTCCCTAGTGTTGATTCATTGTGAACCCTATTGTGAGAACCTAGTATGAATATGCATGTCTAATTTTGTCTCTTGGTCATGCTTCTTTGACTCCTAATCAGATTTCATTCCCTCCACGATTCTTAGAAATGTGTTGCAGAAATTGATGTTGATCCCTTGATAAGGGACTTGAAGGAAATTTATTTGATTGTTGTAAATTTGGAATTGGAATCCTATGTAATTTGCATTTCAAGACCCTGTTGTAATGGCAACGACGCCGGGTTTTTGTCATGCCCAAACTACGAGGGCAAAAAAACACACAATTTTTTTTTTAAAGATAATAAAAATGTACAAAGATGATAAGGTTATGCTCAGAGTTTTAGGTATAGGTTCTCGACATTGTTAAATTACTACTCTCGTTATAAAGTTGATATTGGTCATCATTTACGTTCTTACATTAACTTATAACAATATGATACCATTATTTAAATGACAATGTCAATGTGTTCAAGTTTAGATTAATTGAAAGTAACTAATCAAAATCAACTATAAATCTCTTAGACAATTATCGATTTTCAATCTAACTAATAATGAAAGGTCACTTAAAGAAAAAACACAATTAACTAAAATTAAAACTGAATATAAATATCTAAAAATTTATTAACTTTAAACCATTTTGACTAACTTAACATAAAAAATTATTATAGATGACTCCAAGTTAGTTGGGTCGAAATATCTAAGCAAATAGAATCTACTTTTAAACTTGTTTTAATTAGCCAACAACCTTTAAATTAAACTAATTAATACTCAAAAATTAAACTAACTAACTATCTTTTAAATTTAAATTTAAAAAAAAAAAATCAAAACTAAATTAACATTAATATTAAAAAAAAACTAAACTTTAACTAATCGAATTAAAACTTAACCAATTAATATTTAACTATATAACCATTTAATTACCAAGCATTAATTTTTTTTTTAACTAAATAATAAAGAAAACTTAATTTCAAATCTACTTACAAAGCTAATCTTACTAAACTAAAATTTAAAATGAACTAACTAAATAAATAAATTTAAAACTATTCTAAATTTCATAAATTTAATCAAAATGTTACTTGATTACATATTAAATTATAATTCTACAAATTATATTAATAACTTAAAATACATTTACAACTAAACTAATAACTAACTTATAACTTTGATACATTAAACTAATTACTAAAATAAACTAACCCTTTTAACTAACAATACTATTTACAAACACAAAAACACAAGATAAAAACTAACAAACATAATATAACTTTAACACTAATACTAACAACTAATATTATTAAACAAACTAACCACAATTAAACAAAACTTAATATAAAACATATAATATGTCACAACTAAAATTTAAATTAACAAACTAACTAAACTACTATCTAAAAACTTAATATAAAACTAACTTGTTGTCTAACACCTAACATCTAACCTATACTAACTCTATTACTAACCTACTCCTATCCTAAAGCACTTTACAAGCACTTTTCCATATGCTTTGCACACTGTCCAAGCGTTGCTCCTGCATACTTTTTGGCAGGTCTGTTCCCCACCTCCTACGCATGGCAGAGTCTGACAAGGACTAGGCACTAAGGGAATGGGGAAAAAGGTTTAAAACAAAACAAGTTTTGTTTATCACATCAACCCAAAGTCCCATCAAAAAAATATAATTCCATGCGCCCACTAGCAAGAGTAAAGGGTGGGGTGATGTCACCCCTAAAAAGTATTAAAACTTAGGTTGCAATAATTCAAACAAAACCGTCTCCCCCTAAAAGGGAAGAGTAGGTGCCTAGGAGAATGTAGGGGTGAATAGAGACTAAGGGGTAACCATTAAGTGCTAAAGTTTATTAGGTAGATGATAGATATTTAGGATATTTATGTTATAAAGGTTTAATAACTTATTCATTTTTACTAGATATCATTTATATTTTTTAATTTCTAATTTTAAACACAAAAAGATTCTCAAAATATTCTCTATTGTTGCAAGGAGAAAAATAATGTTTCCAAACCCATACAAAAAACAGAGAGTTTTTACTCTCTTAGAAACACTTTTTTTTTTTGAATAATTTTATATAAGTATAGAATTACAAGCAATGCATGTATTTTTTTTTTTTGGTCTAGATTTTCTAAGTATAAAATTTTAAAGTGATATATTACCAAGAGGGGATTAAATTTTTCTTTTCAAAGCAAATCTATAAGGACTTGTTACAACTTAATATACCACGAATTTGAATTATCCACTTTAATCAATAATGCTTAAATGTTTGATTCAAATATTCATGCAAACTAAATCTACATCCATGATCATAATTTTCATTTTCAACATAAAAGAAAACTTGAAATTTTACCAAATTGAACATCATCAATTCCATCCTATTTTAGATGTGCATCCATCTAAATTTAAATCATGATTAAATCACATGACAAGCAATTATACTCAAACACCAATTTTATTGGCAAACCTGATTCAAGGGCTCAGTCGGGAAAGAATCAGGAAGAAAACCCAGCTTTGTTACCAATCCAACAAGGTTTGAAATACCAATTTACATAGGATATCAATCCCAAATTTTAACAATATAATTGAATTTTCTTCATGACCCTCATCAAGGGATTCATAACAATTTCTACAACACATATCTAGAACCATGGATGGAATAGAATTCTGATAAGGTGACAACAAGCATGACCAAGAACAATTCAACCATGCATATTCACACAAGGTTATCACTATATGATCCGCAATGAATAAACACTAGGGAAAGGTGGATTCTTCCAACCAAGAGAAGTCAAGCACAACACCAACAGATGCCCAATCGGGGCTATAAACCAAGAACTTATGTTCTTCCATTTCAACATACCATAATCATACAAGGTTTGTGCTGACAGGTAGGGGCCCATAACACCCTACCCTTTCTCCCTCTTCTCATCCTGAGAAGAGACTCTACACTGGTTGGAATCTGACTAAACAGACCTTTCCCAAAATTGGTCACTTCTGCCCTATCCAAGGGTGAGTAATACCAAAATGGCCATGCAAGAAAATCTCAAAATTTCCAACATAAACATAAAAAGAAATCATCCAAAATAACATGGTTTTCAAATCTTCCCAACATACCCACAAACATACAAACATTCAAACAACAACAAGGTAGCATAAGCATGAAACAAGAACGAAATCTGAATAAGGGAGATGACAATTCCTACCTTCACAAAGATGTAATGGAAAATGAATAAGTTTGAGTAGAGCTTCCCTTTCCTTGCTTCAATCTTCAAGAACTCCTCTCTAAATGTAGAGATTGGGTAACAACCCCAACTAGTCCAAGAAAGGCCTCTAAATAAACCTCAAACTCAACCACCAAAAAGGATCAATAACCTCTCCCACCCACTTACAATTCTAGAAACTCCTAACTCAACCCATACTATGGTTAAACACTAAGTGGAGGTGAGGCAAGGCAACTCATGGTAACCACTTGCAATTTCGCACAAAGGTAAAATGAGACTTTTTGAGTGATCTCAAAAGTCAATAAAAGGGGCTTAGGGGTTGGAAAAGACCCCTAACCCATACCCATACCCCTTGGGTATAAATATTTCATGTTTTAAAGCCTTAGGAATAAGTTTAGAGCCAAACAAAAGTTTAAAAAAAAATAAGACCAACTAACAAATCTAACAATGCAGATTAAGCACTAATATGGATTAAGGATGACTAAACTCGATTAAGAACTCAATTAACAAACTAAAACTAACTTAAATCCGACCTAGGTCCAAAGGTTACATAGCTAGCTAACCCTAACTAGCATGTTGAAGAACATAAACAATTCACGAGTGTCAAGCGACACTAAAAGAACATAGTTACGAACATTAACATTTACTGAACATAGAGATACATACATACATCTCACAATACAACACTTGAATTATGAACAACAAGGTTTCCAAAATTAACACATAGAGATCAATTCTATTCCTCTACCAATTTTCTCGGCTAAAATATCTGCACACTCATTGCACACATCAGTAGTCCCAAAAATCACATGTACATATGTATGTATACGTATCATAAATTCACATAAATTGAAGCATACCTCAATCAGGGTTTCTTGCATCCTACTTATATCCTTAACCATAAAGATTTAAAAATCAATGTGTTAATCCTACATTTTACTTAATTCGTCAACATACATATACCTAAAACCTTAAATGACGAACATTAAATATCTGAAAAATAACATCGCACAGCATGAAATAATATAGTATGTTCTAGCATTAGATAATGTCTCGACATCTTGAGTCGTAAGCATCAAAATGATAAAGTAACATCTAAGGCTACGAAGGGTCGAGGCAAGGCCTCATAGTTTTCTTCCTGGTTCTTTCCCGGCTGAGCCTTTGTATCAGGTTTGCCAATAAAAATGGTGACTGAGTAATATTGCTTATCATGAGATTTAATTGTAATTTTCAATTCTATGGATGCACATCAAAAATAGGATGAAATGCTGATGGCTTAATTAAGAAAAATTTTCAAGTTTTCCTTATATGTTAAATATGAAAATTATGTTAAGAAAAGAAAAATGGATATGGTTGGTATATTTCAATTTCAATTTTGTTTAGGAGATCAATTAATCATGTTTTATTGTGACACAATTATAAATTCCATGTTTTTAATCCATTCAAATAATATACTCTTGGAAAAAGAAAAATATACATGACCTTGTAAATCTATACTTCGAAAAATTTTCAAAAAAAAAAGTTTCAAGAGAGTAAAAACTCTCTGTCTTTTGTATGAGAAATAGAATTGTTACCTTTTTGGTAACAGAGAATCTAAAAGATTCTTTTGTTATCCTTTTTGCTTTATTGAAAATTATATTTAAAATGAAAAAAAAAATAGCAAAATAAACATTAAAAAAAAAAAAAAAAAGAAAAGGAAAAAGTTATAACTAAACTAAATATCCTAAATATCTTTTCTTACCTATAAAACTTTATATGTGTTTAATTCTTACCCATCTCCCCCTTGGGCGTCACTTCTAAAAATGCATTTTTAAAAGGGTTTTATTACAAAGTTTTTTTAAAAAGTCAAATTGATTATGAGGGTGACATCACCCTATCCCCTCCATGAAATTCGCATAACCCTAAATCTGACTTGCAATGTGAAAAGGGGAAATAATATTGTTAAGACCTTACCCCCCTCTTGCTTGTTTTGGTCTTCACCTTTATTATCTTTACCTTTATTAGATGCGGTCTGCGCATGGTTTCAGGCTTGGGCAGAGTGCTTTCCTTGGCCAGCGCTTGGGAAGTGCTTGGCCTTGGGAAGCGCTCGGCCTAGGTAAGGTAGGGTGTAGTGGGGAGTATGGGGAAGGGTTAGTATAGGTTAGTATAAGTTAGTTTATGTTATGTTATGTTAATTTAGGTTAGTAATTATGTTAAGATAGTTAGGATGTTTTTTTTTTATGTCATTTTATTTTATTAAAGTTTTTAGTTAGTTAGATGTTATATTATAATTTAAGTTAGTATAAGTTATTTAATTATTTATTTATTTTAGTTTATTTATCAGTTTTTATTTTTTAGATATGAATTGTTGCTAGATAATATTTAGTTATTTATTTTAGTTAGTTTTAAAATTAGATTTACTAATATTGTTTAAGTGGTATTTTGAGAATGGCTTATTGAGTTATTAGTTAAAAAGTTGTGAATTAATATTAGTTGTAAATTTATGTGAGACTAATAAGAAAGGTTAAATTGTTTGCTTTAACGTTAAGTGGAATTTAGGTTTTAAATTTATTATTTAATTAGGAATGTTGATTTTAAAAAAAAAGTGTTCATGTATTTAAATAAGACTCAAGAGTTGAATAAAGTGATTTAAATAAAACTCGTGATGTGACTTCTACCTTAATTAGTTCTTGATTTAAATATTCAATTTAATTGACCCGTATTCATTTAGATGGTTTTCAATAAATTTAAATATAATGATTGTATAAGCAATGTAATAACGAATCTAATGATCAATATCAATCTAATAACAAAAGTTTCAAAATCTTCCCGATGTATTCGTCCTCAAGAGTTTATAAACTTAAGGTAAAGCATAGAGAACCTTTACTTTAACTTTGAATGTAAACTTATCAACTTAGAGTGTTTTAATTATTTTTATAAAAAAATATTGTGTTACTTTACCTCATAGTTTGGGCATGACACTCATTCCCATTTAGTAGCATCATAGGGCTTGTGGGTGGGAGTCAATCCCATTTTTTATTGTAGTAGACCAACCTGAAAAATTACACCCCCTTCTTTTCTATGTTTTGGGCACCTATAGCTACTATGAGATGCTTAGTGTATGATTTCACCTACATGCAAAAAAAAAAGTTTCTCTAACCAATTTTATGGTTGCATTCTTATATATATATATATATATATATATATATATATATATATATATACACATATATACATATATATGTATGTATATATGTATATATGTATATATATACATACATATATATATATATATATGTATGTATATATATGTGTATGTATATATATACATATATCTATATCTATATATATGTATATGTATATATACATATATATATATATGTATATACATATGTATATGTATATACATATATATATGTATATACATATGTATATGTATATAGATATATATATATATGTATATAGATATACATATGTATGTGTATATAGATATAGATATGTATATACATATACATATAATACATATATATATGTATGCATATATATATATATATACATATATATATTCATATATATACATATACATATATATATATATATATATATATATATATACATATACACAAATATACATATGTATATATAGATAGATAGTCTTGTGTCATGTATTTGATAATGAGCTTGTCATGCCTGACCACTACTTCGTGTTTTTCTACAAGTTTGGACCTTGTTGTTATAAGATTCCTTTCAATTGTTATGTTTGTAATTCTGAAGTACTTGGTTATATTACTATCTTTGAATTATGAGATTGATGTTGAACGTATTTTTTGTTTAGAACTATGTTATTAGTAATGAATGTGATTTAGAATTTTGTGATTTGAACTGGCATATTGATATTTGCATGTTGATGGGGTATCGATTATGTTCATTATGTTTTCAACTCATTGTAAACTGCATTCTGTGTTTGAATGGTTTGGAAATAAAGTAAATATATTGTATGTTTAATTTGAATGTTAATTTGCTGGATATATATATTTAGAATTTGTCTTTGTATTTACGTACATGTGACTAAGAAGGGATTGAATTATTTCTTTGGATTTGTTTTCAGTTTAGCATATAGGCATATGCTGTAAAGGGAATTAAATACCTTATATTTCATATAACCTTGAGATGGTTTTCATTACATAACTTTTATTCATTTTGTTTTAAAAGGGTTTGAGAAACCGCAGTTTGCATTGCAAATATATATACTTGTTTAAAAGGGTCTAAATACCCTAAGTTGTGATTGGCATAAAAATTTCTTTTTTTAAAAGGTTTAATTACATATTAAGCATTAAGGTAACCCTAAATGGGTATTGATTGCAATAAAAGAGGAAAAACATAGTCATTTTGTTGGAAGCCAAACATGGCGGTGGCTTTGTAACTGTCTTGTGCACAGCCCTATGAAGTGTCACAGTTGACTTGAATGCTTGTTAATGAGGATTGATGGCACTAAGAGTTTGGTTAGCCATTTCTTTTTGTGAGTCGAGTTTTTGCAGAATATGGGCTGGAGACTGGGTCACATTTCTTTGATTGGCTTGACATATGTAATCATGTTGCTAAGGTATTGGCTTAGTTTTGGTTATTTTTGGGATTCTTCTGCTACATTCCATTGTGAAGTCATTTGCGAATTATTATTGTGTCAGCTGTGTGGAGATTGTTATCAATTTGATTCTACATTTGGGGCTTTGGCATCGAGTTGGATTGCAGAGCATTTTCCATCTTTAGTTTTCATGTAGGGGCAATTTCTTACCCTACTCTCTCTCTCTCTATTTGCAATTGCAATGTTATTTCAATTAGTATGTTGTAAATGGTTATGAGTTTTACATATTGTGTATTGACACTCAAGGATGGATATGTGCAGAGCATGGCACTGTGTACAATTCTTAGCCCTGTATATACCCATCTTTGAATGTGGATTTATGGAGAAATTAAGTCGGGTGTTGCTTTATGTATATATTTGATTGGACTTTTCCCTAACCATACATTCTTTCCCCGAGTTGAACCTGGTCGGGTTTCATATTTGCAACTGTATGTATGCAAAGTGTCTAAGATTTTCTTATGGGTAGTCAACTTTGACAGGGCCAAGCTCTATGGAACCCATATCTTAAAATATTTAGATATGAGAGGTTTGGCCACAGTCACAAGCTTAAATTTGGTTGCAAACTTGTGACTGATTAGGGCATAGTTACTTTGTTTTATGACATAAATGATTAAAATGAGGGTTATGTCATTATTTTAAAAGAAAATAGTATGTTGAATCCTGTAGCTTGGTTAATTTATGTATTAAAAATAGTAACTTAGCAAACAGTATGTGACAGTTTTGGAAATGACATTTTGTCAAATAGTTAAAAAGAAAACTTGATTCAAACAAGAAACTCCCTGCGACAGCATAAATTAACCAATGATATATGATGAAATTGAGTCATAAGTCATTGTAGTTTGTTTTTGAAACTATTCGTAACTGAATAAGACATTATTTTTATAAACACAGTCAAGGATAGATCCTATTTTTGTAATATCAACAGTGTCATTATGTGAATAGTTTGTGTGCTTCTTATAGCTTAGGGATTTGCATCCTAATTACTTTTGGTTATTGGGAAGATGTAAGTTACTTTGCATTCTTGTGAAGTGCATGTTGAATGGATCTCAGATATTATATTTTTATATGATGTTATGGTTATAGCTAGGTGGTGGCTTATTATCAAACAGTGGTAAAACTTCTACAGATATTTGAATATTCAATGACATTGCAAAGGATCTTTTGTTAAAGCTTTGGCTGTATTTGGATTCAATTATGTTTAGTTTAGGCTATGAAGTATCTTAATAGCATTTAGGGATTGTTTTGAGATAATTTGTTTGAAACAGAATGCTTTTTATACAGATATATTTTAGTTTGTGATTGAAATGGAAGTTGTTTCATTTGTGAAGCAGATATATGATATATGTTTGATGATTTGTCAATTAAAGTAAGAATATCATATGTGTATTGTTTAATTATCTTGGTGAATTCAAAGGATAAGCTTAGTTTGTTATAACAGTAGAGATAAGTAGTATAGTATTATGACTGGTAAATATCATTAAACTGATGTAACAGTTTAATTATATTTACGAGATCGTAATATTATAGTATTTATTTTTGTTGTTATAATAACCTAAGTTTACTTTCAAAGTTTGGTAGTAGAAGATGAGATTTTAAAAGATGAAGAATGTAATGTCATGTGAAATCTGACTGTTATTCATTACATGTGCATTCTTAGAATATCTGATTGATGTGAATGTTAAGGATAGCTGTAATGAACGCATATTGAGGTGGCTGAATATTGATTTATCCTATTCAATTAATTAATTCAGTGGTAATTTTAAAGATGAATCGGGTGGGTTAATTACATAGAAAAGATAATTGGCCTTACCTATGACTTAAACCAATAAGGTTAAGTACGGAGAACAAGGCAAGTCTCTATTGCGTCATTTCACGAGTACTATAGAGAATTCCACTATGTGTTGTCTATAGGCTTACCATATATGGATGCAGTATCTTAGCACCATAGTGATGACACCTCAGTATATATATGGTTCATTAACTGGTTATTCTTAGTGCAAGTTTAATTTTGCATTCTTAAGAAGATGTTACTTCTTGCATAGTAATTTTAGAATTGCACTATGTTATGTGGTTCAGATATTTGCATTATGGTTTTATATATGTTTATTTTGACATGTATGCAGGTGGACTATGCTTTTCGACTCAGTGTGTACTGAGCCCTCTTTGTGTTGTGTTGCATTTTTGTGTATGTTTCAGGTGTTCAAGTCAAATAACTAGTGCTGAGGAAGACTGTTGAAGTTACTTCTTAAAACTAAATTTGATATTTGTAAAGTCCATGTTGGTGTTTGAAAACGTTACCCATTTCCAATTACCCTAATGAGAACAAAACATATCTAGGGGCAGCTAACTCCCATTATCAACACATCCATTCAGACACCAAGCCAACTATAAAGCATGACCCTTCTTCTTCTTCAGGCTCTGCAAAACCTAGGCGGGTAGACCTGAGATTCAATTGATACTGTACCAATGCAAAACATATCCCTGAATCTATTTAATGCAGATAAAAACCCCTAATTCTTCTATGCTTAACCAGGAGATCACAAGCATGAAATAGCTAAGGACATGACTCATGAAACTGGAAAGCTAAGTGTGGGTTATACTTTGAATACCTTTCAACATAAAATGAAAATGATTTAATAGATTGATGACAGCAAGACCCGGGTATGAGCATCAAAATTTAATGATCCTATCTGTGATCAGTGCCTTATCTATTGGGCAATTAAATGAATTATAACCATACATCTCCTAGAAATCTTAGACATATTTCTACATCAAGATCCCTGATCTATCCTTCACTTTATGAACTGACATTTGCATCAAAATGAATCTCATACTTAGAATATCCCATCATAAAATCAGTAAACCCTGTGATAAACACCATTCGGTTATATGGCTCTTGGTTCCATAAGCAAGGTATTTCAATCACATACTTCACTAAATGAGATGCAACCTAATCTATGGTCTTTAATTTGAAACCATTGTCACTCTTTATTCACTTTCCTTGAAATCAAATACATGAAAGATGTATAGAATACTTCATAAATCACCTAACAGACATGAACTATTTGCATAAAACTCAAAAATGCTATTCAATACAAGAAGAAATGTTGAAGAATGGTCTCTCAGTGCAAAAACTGAAACCCCTTCAATGGAAGAAAGAAAGAGAGATATAGAAGAGAAAGAATTCTCGGATCTATTCTGAAGACGACAAGTGTCCACTTGAAGTTCAATCCTATGCAACTGAGTAACCTCTTTCTTCTATCATCCCATCTAATCTAATTTTGTTTCATCATTATCTGCAACTGATTTGCAAAATCTCTGCTTAATGATGAAAGCTTTTCTGAATCACCAAAATATCTTATTGCCCCTAATGGAAAACCTCGTGTAGCTCAAAATGACGGATACCTATGCAAAAACCAACTCCAGAATCGAAAAGTTCGTCTTCTCTCAATTTCGGTGATATATAACATCGCCTATCTGGCCTCTTGGAAACCTCCTGAAAGTCATTTTGAAAATGACTCCTCTGCTAGAAACTCATGTCTGGACATTTAATTTTTTATAAAATTTGAAAAATTTTAAAGTATAAACTTTAGAATATGTCTCTCTTTGAAATTTTTGAATGTGCATACCCACTGCCCAGAAAAGTGAATAAAAACTTATTTTTTATTTTCTACAAATTTTTTCCATCCTTTGAATCCGAGGTCAAACTTGATGATCAAATTGATGACACGTGGCAAATTCTGATTGGTTCTCTTCCTGCACTATTGGTGCCACATCATTATCTTACTCGCTGTACAGTCATCATCGCTATTTTGCTATGTTAATTGTCGTGCACCTTCCTCTTAGCGACATTACGATGACCGTCAGATCCGCCACATGGCACAATTTGGCACGCCCCTGACATTTTCTCACCACATCATCATACAGTCATTTTATCCACTGTCACATGGCACTACTTGATTTGGTGACTGTACTACAAACAAGCCCTATGATCATCTTTTACCTGTCGCCGAATTTTTGAATTTTCGGCTAGTCGCTATGTTGCCAGCCAAAATTTCTTAGATTTTTTGGCTAGCGAGTAGTGACTAACTAGATTTTTGATCTTTTTGATGACCTCATGCTGCTGATGTCACCTCTTTATTTATACGCATTCCGTTAAAATTTATTATCTGTTTGCTTCCAGCTTGGCAGAATGGTTGGTCCTTCCACAAGCTCGCATCTTTTCAAAAAGCAGTTGTTTTTGTGACACTTAGTACTTGAGGACTTTTGAATTTAAATAGTAAAATATTTCCTTGTCCGCTCAATGTGGGACAAATTATTTGAAACTGGTTTTCCTTGCTTCCTCTGTGTCTCAGCAAATAAGCAATCCATCTTATATCACTGTACAGTTGTCTAGGAGATGGGCGCTCTGCAATTTGGATTCCACTCTCAAAACATGTATGTGATTTCAATAAAATCAATATTTAGGTAGTCTTCAAGTCCATTTCTAGTGTCTGTGCTTGTGGTTGGAATGCATTGGACAATCATCGTTGCTGGAGGCTAGGTTCCTGTGTTCACACTATAGACTTTTAAAAGTTGTTGGTACTTTATTTTCAATGCCACAAAATGCCCTGCGGCTTCTCTTTTTAAAAATGCCTTGCCTCACGTGGTCTCTCCCACCTCTTTGACTGTGTGAGATGTTTGCAACATGGGGAAAACTTTCTCATTGTTGCATCGGCCTTTGCCCTTAGTGGCTTGATTTTCTTTTAAAACTCTCTGTCCTTCCATGCGTGGGTTTGAAAACTCTTGGCCGATTCTACTTTTGGCACCTTAGTGTATTTTCTTGGGATGCTCTGCTAAATGGTGTTGACAGTTCTTATTCTTTGTCTTCTATGAGCTTTCATCCTTTTAATGCGTGTGTTTGCATTTTCAATTACTTGGGACACCCCATTTTTTGGAGATTTCTCTGCTATTAGAAGCCCTTCTTTAACTGTAGAAAATCAAATATAATCTTCAAGATAATGCTCTGCCTAATTCAAGATCCACGTTTCACATTTCATCACTGCATCTCCCTGAGCAATTTCATTTGTTGCATGGGCTACTAAATCGGCTCCTCCTTTTAGAGTAGCGGCTTTGTTTGAATAGTGTCTGATATCTTTTCAATGAGACATTACTTCTTAAAAACTACAGACTCCCTCTTCCTTTTTTGCCTGTCATTGTCAATTCTTCCCTTCAAAACATGGCATCTTTTTCCTTGGGCGTGGTTCTTTTCCATGGGCGTAAGATCTAAAAGAAAAAAGTTCCCTGCCAAACGTTAACTAACCCTTTTCCTTCAAAAATGTGGATCTTTGCCATGGGCGGCTTCTTATACTTTTATCGCTACTGGACATTCCATTGAATGTATGGGCACCTGATCATTTGAAGTGGATGCTCCCTCTAACTACATTGGATTCTCTTAGACAAATGATCCTCTTTTAAAATTTGGGTCCTCATTCTAAATCATGGAGGCTCCCTGTGAAAATCGCGAACTTGGATGGCCCTGTTGGGCGTTGAAGTTCTGGCCTGTTGATGCCACCATCAACCAATGTGTCACATGCACCAGTGACTCCTCAGCCTACTATGGGTTTGGAATGTTATTGGAGCAAATAAAAATTTAAAATTCTCATTCGGTCGTGCCCTACCTTCGAAATTCCAGTCCATCGATGTGGGGTGCCCATCTGAGTGTCAGTTTCAGAATCTGAGTTGTGATCAGCATTGGACTTCTAAAAAGGGGTGGCCAACGTTGGAATTTCAATACACAGATGCAAAAATCACCCTGTGAAGGGAAGCTTGGTGATTGGAAGCAAAATAGTCACAAAGTTTTAAAAGAAAACACTAGCCCTGGGCCATTGTGATAGCTTGACAACTCTCATAGTTGTAGCCAGTGTTTGCGTGGTAGCAACATTTATATATAAGACTGGCCTTTTTTTTTTTTTACTTGTAACCCTGTATTCCTCCATTGAAATGGATGCTCTACCAAATCATTTAGCCATCCGTGAATAAAATCATTTGATCCATGTACAATATTATCAATATGATGTAATCAGCCAGACCCCAAAGCGCATCCGACTAAAAAAATTTTCATTTTCAGACAACTGAACCTTCAAACTAATCGATTAAACCCATCATACTGATTAGAACCAAGTTTGACCACTGACGAACCAATTGAAACTCAATTTATCACTTTCTTGCAGACTATCAAATTTGTGCCAGGAGGTCCATTGGTTGGCCTTAAAAACTGATCCAAACACCTGATCCGGCTCTAGAAATTGGCCCACTGAATCTCTGCTCCGCACTCTTGCGAACCGTCGAATCTTGTCTCATGAAAAATTCCTAGTCAAAAGATACTCGCTGTCAAAGTTGCCTTCTCAGAATTGCCTGCAAGTAAACACATTAGAAAACAACAAATTGGGTTCGGATTTGGCTTGGAAAACTGGGCAAATGAGCACATGGGGAAATGAAAACTGGGGCGTTAAAACTCTATCATGAGGACAATATGAATCTACGATTTGGGCTCATGATGAATCATGGGACGAATTTGGCAAGTGTCTGAAGTTGGCTACCTAGATTTGCAGGATAGGAAATAATGACAACATAACGATTTTTACAAACGGAATGACTTTGGAAAAGTGTGCAAATGGATTCATTAAGATTTGAAAACTGACACACTTCGAGTATTTTTAGAGGACAATGCAGGGGTACAATCTGTTCAAGTTGACCTATCATGAATTTGTAGATATAACATCACAAACAGGGCGTCCAATCAATCTGCAAATACTGACACCAGCAAAAAGTCAGAAATTCCATTTGGAATCACACTTGAAAATTGATCAAACAGATTCGTCCTGATATGAAACTTGAAACATAACAAGTTTCTGATGCCTTCAATGCAATGCAATAGGAATTTTAGCATTAGGATAAACTAGTCAAAACTTATAGCATGTCAAACAAGGCTTTCAAGAAATGTGTGCAAAGTGCAAATGGATGAAAACAATAAATGACCAACTTTGAGGGATTCAAGACCTAGTCAAATGAACTCAAAACGACTCAAAATCTGAAACATAGGTTCTCAGGTATGGACACTAGACACTCCCAAAGTTGTGGGTCATGAAAAATTCTTGGGTAAAAAATATTCAAATGCAAACACAACCTCCTGTCGTTGTTTGACACTAAGGTGAAAAAGCAAGATTGATAATTGTTCAAAACAGGACTTCGCCAAATAGCTCAGAATGATGATTTGAATTCATGGAACAGGTAGACAGGCTGAATGGAAGGTGTTAGAAACATTAAACACCATTTATGCATTAACTCAATAGAGAGGTACATAGGCTTCACAAAGCATTTATAGGCCTGAATTTTTCAATAGTGCTCAAAATTGACCATGCAATTTTGAATGCCAACAGTAGCTCTGTCTGGGGATGCATGCCCCTTGCGAGCATTGCAAGGATTCAGGTCTCTAGGAAAAGCAGACCACACATTTGGACTTCAAAACTTCCTCGAACAGTTTTATTGAAAACAGGAAACTACTCTACTATGTACACACGATGACCCCGAACTTAGCAGAAACTTTTACCTCTGTCATATACTTGATTTTCATTTACATCTTCCTGAGGTAAACTGAAAGTCTCATCCTTATTTGTTTCACCCATCATATCAACACTTTCAATTACTTCATTTGGCAAAACAAAACTGCTATCATCATCTTCATAGTGCATATAAAAATTAGACAAACTTTCTACACCTTGCCCACTATGAAAACATGGATTAGCATGATCATGACATCTGATATCAAATTGAAACTGATCACTACTGACTAAATCATGGATTCTTCCAACTGGAAACACAAAGTGCTCATATTCAACTTCATTCAACGAGTTACATGGAGCAGATTGTAACTCACCGTGTGCCTCCATAAATGAAGAGTATGTGAAATCTAATCATTTCCTACTTGCAACCATGTTACTCATCAAATCATATGTATCCTTTGCTAAAACCTCTTCACATTGAAACAACTGATTAGTTACCAAAATTGAAAACTCATTTTGAAAGTGCTGATCTAAACTATGTTGATCACTATCAACTTCTTCATGAAACTGAAAGTCAGAATACACCTTGAACTTATCTTTACAAGACTTATCAGCACATGAAGAAAATCTATAATTTGATTGACAACCTTCACTACTTTCCTCATCATCATATGAAACATCAAAACAATGTTCAGCAAGATCAACATAAAAAGAATCTGAAACAGCATTAACCTTCCCTTCATTCTCATTCTCTACATCCAGAAAATCATCATGTGCAAAGACATTTGAGGAACTTTCACCTACACCTCCAAAATCTGATAAGGATTGTTCGAATTCAACCTCTTTTTCCACATCAAACTTTGGGGAATTGATTTGACTGAATGAGAAAGTATTATGAGAGAACATATGAAGATCCTTAGAGATACTTACGTGCTTTTCAAACTCATAAGCCAACAAAATAGAGATTTTATCAGAACTCAAGAAGAATGCCTCACAAATCTTCTCCTAGCTGTGATTGTCATCTTGATAGCATGAAGAACTTACAACAAGAAGATCATTAGTGTAACAATTTGGAAAATCATAATTATTACAACATTCTTTCTTATCATGAAAATCACTAGATCTACTGCTGTTACAACTTTCTTCAACTTCATATGTACTATAACTTAATTTATCTTCTCTTTTATATCCATCTTTTTCATGCTGATTGCTATTACCCGATTTATTAACATTTGAATCCACCTCTTCACATTTGGAAGACAAATTATCTTGCTCTACGGATTCATTGTATTTATTGCTGCCTTGGCTTTCAACACACTCATTATCATTAGAAGATATGTCATGAAATCTGTAATCACCACTTTCCATCTCCTCAATAAATTTTTCAATTTGCAAAATTACTTGTAACCTTATAGGTGTTGGCCAATTGACTGAATCGGGTACTAGAGCATCAAGGAAAACACTAGGCAATGAAGATTCCTCGGGTCTACAATGAAAGTCATCTTACTGATTATAGATTTAATCCTTAAATAACATTGTTCGACACTTAAACCTTGAGTATTGCCTACTTCAAATCTTATAAGACTGACAATCCTTTTGTAGACTAGTCTATTCAGCATAGCAATATTATTACTCACAATTTTCAAACTGTCATAATTTGGTAAACTAATCTCAGATTTGAGATCTGACTCCATTATAAAACAAACTTTCTACCTCTTCTTTCTAGTGCTGAAAATCACTGAATAGAGGCAACTTTTTTAAACACTTGACTTCCATGAAAAGAAAACATGAAAATCGAAATACCTCAAGTGCTGATGCTAAATTCGATCTGCTGATTTGGCAAAGGTGGAAGACTAAAAATCCTTTACACCACTGATCAAACTTTGTAGAGTCGCCACCTCTTTGCAAGAGGAATGAATTAACCACTACTGTGATTCACTTTTTATATTTCAATTTCTTTATAACAGCAAATTTCAAACAACACTTTAAAACTTATTTAGAATTTAGAATTCATTTCCAAGAAACTATCAATAATTTCATATCTGCCCATACAACTGAAAGTCCTTCAAAATTTTGCAATGAAATAAACTAAGAACATACTGGTATAGAGATTTGAGAGTCGCCACTCACACATTGTGAGAAATAAAACATAATTTGTCGCTTGACAAATCTGAACCAAACCTTCAATGTAGGAAAAAACTTGCAGATCACTAACATCTTGAAAAGAAAATACACTTTATAAATCAAATTCTTGACTCTAAAACTTTCTCAACAGTATTTTCAAACTGAACTGATTGAAGATAGACCTATGACAGTTATATCACACAATTTTCATCCAATTTTACATACTGCTGATAATGAATAAAGCTCAATTGGGGGATATGAAACTTCAGCAAGAAAACAAGGAACACATCTTGCTATTGATATGCTATATCCAATCTGTTTCACATCAGAGACTCCTATTCTTTCAACAAAATGGATTGCCATCTTATCTCCCCAGCAGAGTCACCATTTTGTTGGTGTTTGAAAACATTACCCATTTCCAATTGTTAGTGTAGTTTTTTATTTTTTCTATTTTGCTAGGTTTTTCCTACACTTTTAATAATCTCACTTAGGTTAATAAAGCATGTCTTATTAGGTGAATGGTTGTGAGGTGTCACCTTCCTACATGTGAGCATCCATTAGCTATCTTGGAAAGATACTTTGCTATCTTTAGTCCGATAGATGGTTGCTCCTCATTGGTTGGTGTTGCCACCTCCTCCCTCTTCCTAGCCTATATAAGCATGCTACCTGGCTTGTATTTGGATCTTTTGTTTTTGCATCCTCTTAATGCTATTTTGCTTCCAGCATTTGCATTACTCTCTTGGAGACTAAATCTATGATGCTATTTTGATTTTGTATCATTTGCATTCATAGTTTAGATATTTACTCTTTGCACTAGTTTTCTGGGTTATTAATCTTATCAGATTCTAACATGGTATCAGAGCTTTTCTATGTGCAAGAGTAGATTTTAGTTCCTTATTTGAGAGATTCGGGGGGGGGGGCAAATAAACTTTATTGTAGTTTTTTGAAAAACGAAGTATGCTCTTCTCTTGCATCTTTGGATGATCCTGAGAATCAGAAAAATTTTGACAAAAAAAAAAAACACTTTCTGGGTTTTGTTCGCAGCCCCGAAAAACCATTTGGGTATCTTTTAGATTTTGCATGCAAGTTGTATATTTTTCAGAATCGAGCATGCAAAGCTACAGCCATACCCCTCTCCATTGGCAGTCGCAGATTTGAATGCAATTTTTTTTCAAATCAGGGGATCAGTGAATTTTTGGAGCACTTTCAGCCCAAATGGACATCACCATTGGATCCGGAAGGCCATTTGCAGTCAAGATTCATATAAAGCTTTTCGTTTTTGGAGACAGAGCTCCGAGAGGCAAATTTATTTTGGTTGCAGGGCTTCCGTACGGATCGTACGGACGATTTTCGGCATCAAAAATTTAAATTTTTGGGCGCCGCCACTGCGCCACCCGCGCATAGCCCGCAGCGACCGCAGCAGGCAGCGCCGCCCGGGCTCCGCCGCGGCCCGGCCGCCGCCCGTCTACAGACCTTTGCCGGTTGCTCTTCTCCATCCGCCGCCTCCGCCTCCGGCCGCTCTGCCCGCCACCGGTCTGCACAGTCAGCAGTGACAACATTTTAAAGCACAGTTAACAGCCAGTCCGCATGAGACACGTGGCAGGGGTGCTACGTGGCACATTGCCACGTGGACCCTGCCACTTCAGCACTCTTGCCACGTGGCTGTCACATGGCATGCCACGTGGCAGCTTTTTTTTGCTATGACGGGTGACGGGCCGTCAAATTTTTTCCCCTCAAATGCTGACGTCAGTAGTGTGTCATCATCCTTGCTTGCACTCTCCTTCTATTTGGTTTTGGACTTACTTGTGGTTTTTTGGCCATAACTTTTGCATACGGAGGTATTTTTTCGATTCGAAAGAAGCGCCGAAAAGCTGGTTCCGAGACGAAGATGCTAGTAGAGGTGTTTTTGAGTTTTGATTCAGTTTGGTTGCCTGTTATGGCAGTCGAAGCCAGATGTTCTTTTTTGCACTCCGGGAGGTGTATCTTGAGCTTCCGATCTCCAATTTTGGACTTCTTTATATCGTTGGAAAGCTATTTCTGTGCTCTTTCCAATGATACTGGTTGTTGTTCTAGATTCTGTTCCAGACACATCTTATTCAGTCTTTTGCATTTTAGCATTCTAGTGGATATTCTGTTTGTTTCAGCTCCAGAGATCGATTTTGTTGCTTCAGTTGCTTCGTTTTGGGCTTTACCTTCTGTTGTTTCAGCCTTATGTTTTTTCTGATCATTGTTGATATTCACTGTAAGCATCTTTATGCAACGCACTAAGATAAAGTGCCACTCTTGCGTTTTGAGATCCTTTTCATCATTGTGATTCGTTGTGCTCGCACTATTATATAAAGTGCCATGGGAGGGATAGTTGTTTGCCGCTTATAGGCTCTCTTTCTCTAATTCCTCATGTCGTGTCGATGACACATGCCTTTATTTGTGTTTGTACCTCACTCTTGATGAGTTTGGCTCCTGTGTTGTAGGAGATTTTTGGCCCATCTTTTCAGCTGCCTGTCACCTCACCTACCTTAAGGGGAGGTTATATTTTTGTTCTATGCTTCTTTGGTTGATGGTTTGTGCCTTCTATTTCTATGGAGGTTCCTTTGGTTGATGGTTCGTGCCTTCTATTTCCATGGAGGTTCCTATTTTAGGGGACAATTTCCCTAGTGGGAGACTTCTTCAGTTCTTCACTAGGTTCTTACCTCTTTTTGGGGGAGGGTTTTTTCCTTGTGGTTTTCTCTCTTTCCCCGCTTTCAGAGGTTGCATCTTCTTGCATTGTACTTGGGTACCTAACATGGCCTCGTTGCCGGGACCCATTTCTACATCCACCTAAGCTTCGCTTATGGGGGGGTGTTAGTGTAGTTTTTTATTTTTTCTATTTTGCTAGGTTTTTCCTACACTTTTAATAATCTCGCTTAGGTTAATAAAGCATGTCTTATTAGGTGAATGGTTGTGAGGTGTCACCTTCCTACATGTGAGCATCCATTAGCTATCTTGGGAAGATACTTTGCTATCTTTAGTTCGATAGATGTTTGCTCCTCATTGGTTGGTGTTGCCACCTCCTCCCTCTTCCTAGCCTATATAAGCATGCTACCTGGCTTGTATTTGGATCTCTTGTTTTTGCATCCTCTTAATGCTATTTTGCTTCCAGCATTTGCATTACTCTCTTGGAGACTAACTCTATGATGCTATTTTGATTTTGTATCATTTGCATTCATAGTTTAGATATTTACTCTTTGCACTAGTTTTCTGGGTTATTAATCTTATCAGATTCTAACACCAATTACCCTGATGAGAACAAAACATATCTAGGGGAAGCTAACTCCCATTATCAACACATCCATTCAGACACCAGGCCAACTGTAAAGCATGACCCTTCTTCTTCTTCAGGCTCTGCAAAACCTAGGCGGGTAGACCTAAGATTCAATTGATACCGTACCAGTGCAAAACATATCCCTGAATCTATTTAATGCAGATAAAAACCCCTAATTCTTCTATGCTTAACCAAGAGATCACAAGCATGAAATAGCTAAGGACATGACTCATGAAATTGGAAAGTTAAGTGCGGGTTATACTTTGAATACCTTTCAACATAAAATGAAAATGATTTAATAGATTGATGACAGCAAGACCCAGGTATGAGCATCAAAATTTAATGATCCTATCTGTGATCAGTGCCTTATCTATTGGGCAATTAAATGAGTTATAACCATACATCTCTTGGAAATCTCAGACATATTTCTACATCAATATCCCTGATCTATCCTTCACTTTGTGAACTGACATCTGCATCAAAATGAATCTCATACTCAGAATATCCCATCATGAAATCAGTAAACCCTATGATAAAAACCAAGTGGTTATATGGCTCTTGGTTCCATAAGCAAGGTATTTCAATCACATACTTCACTAAATGAGATGCAATCTAATCTATGGTCTTTAATCATAAACTAGAAAAGATTACAGATCCACAAATAGGAGACAAGATTCAGACTGAATTTGAAACCATTGTCGCTCTTTATTTTCTTTCCTTGAAATCAAATACATGAAAGATGTACAAAATACTTCATAAATCACCTAACAGACATGAACTATTTTCATAAAACTCAAAAATGCTATTCAATACAAGAAGATATGCTAAAGAATGGTCTCTCAATGCAAAAACTGGAACCCCTTCAATGGAAGAAAGAAAGAGAGATATAGAAGAGAAAGAATTCTCGGATCTATTCTGAAGACGACAAGTGTCCACTTGAAATTCAATCCTATGCAACTGAGTAACCTCTTTCTTCTTTCATCCCATCTGATTTGATTTTGTTTCATCATTATCTGCAATTGATTTGCAAAATATCTCTGCTTAATCATGAAAGCTTTTTTGAATCACCAAAATATCTGATTTCCCCCTGATGGAAAACCTTGTGTAGCTCAAAATGACTGATACCTATGCAAAAACCAACTCCAAAATTGGAAAGTTTGTCTTCTCCCGATTCCGGCAATATATAGTATCGCCTATTTGGCCTATTGGAAACCTCCTAAAATTTATTTTGAAAATGACTCCTCTGCTAGAAACTCATGTCTACACATTTAATTTTTTATAAAATTTGAAAAATTCTGAAGTATAAACTTTAGAATATGTCTCTCTTTGAAATTTTTGAACATGCATACCCACTGCCCAGAAAAGTGAATAAAAACTTATTTTTTATTTTCTACAAATTTTTCCCATCCTTTGAATCCGAGGTCAAACCTGTTGACCAAATTGATGACATGTGATGGATCTTGATTGGTTCTCTTCCTGCACTGTTGGCGCCACATCATCATCTTACTCACTATAAAATCATCGTCGCTATTTCACTATGTTAATTGTTGTGCACCTTCCTCTTGGCGACATTATGATGACCGTCGAATTTGCCACATGTCACAATCTGGCATGCCTCTGACATTTGCATGCCACATCATCGTACAATCATTTTATCTACTATCACATGGCACTGCTTGATTTGCTGACTGCACTACACACAAGCCCTATGATCATCTTTTACTTGTCGCCGAATTTTTTAATTTTTGGCTAGTCACTAGCCATAATTTCTTAGATTTTCCAGCTAGCGAGTAGCGACTAACTAGATATTTGATTTTTCTTAGATTTTCCAACTAGCGAGTAGCGACTAACTGGATTTTTGATTTTTTTTGATGACCTCATGCTGCTGACATCACCTCTTTATTTACACGCATTCCGTTAAAATTTATTATCTATTTGTTTCCAGGTTGATGGAATGATTGGTCCTTCCACAAGCTCGGATCTTTTCAAAAAATGGCTGTGTTTGTGACACTACGCATTTGAGGACTTTTGAATTTAAAAAGTAAAATATTTCCTTGTCCGCTCAATGTGGGACAAATTATTTGAAACTGGTTTTCCTTGCTTCCTTTGTGTCTCGGCAAATAAGCAATCCATCTTATATCACTGTACGACTGTCTAGGAGATGGGCGCTCTGCAGTTTGGATTCCATTCTAAAAGCATGTATGTGATTTCAATAAAATCAATATTCAGGTAGTCTTCAAGTCTATTTCTAGCGTCTGTGCTTGTGGTTGGAATGCATTGGACAATCATCTTTGTTGAAGGCTAGGTTCCTGTGTTCACACTATAGACTTTTAAAAGTTGTTGGTACTTTATTTTCAATGCCACAAAATGCCCTGCGGCTTCTCTTTTTCAAAATGCCTTGCCTCACGTGGTCTCTCCCACCTCTTTGACTGCGTGAGATGTCTGCAACATGGGGAAAACTTTCTCATTGTTGCGTCAGCCTTTGCCCTCAGTGGCTTGATTTTCTTTTAAAACTCTCTGTCCTTCCATGCGTGGGTTTGAAAAATCTTGGCCGATTATACTTTTGACGCCTTAGCGTATTTGCTTGGAATGCTCTATTGAATGGTGTTGACAATTCTTATTCTTTGTCTGCTATGATCTTTCATCCTTTTAATGCGTGTGTTTGCATTTTCAATTACTTGGGACACCCCATTTTTTGGAGATTTCTCTGCTATTGGAAGCCCTTCTTTAACTGCTTAAAATTAAATATAATCTTCAAGATAATTCTCAGCCTAATTCAAGATCCACATTTCACATTCCATCACTGCATCTCCCTGAGCAATTTCATTTGTTGCATGGGCTACTGAAGCGGCTCCTCCTTTTAGAGTAGCGGCTTTGTTTGAATAGTGTCTGATCTCTTTTCAATGAGACATTACTTCTTTAAAAAATTGTAGACTCCCTCTTCCTTTTTTGCGTGTCATTGTCAATTCCTCCCTTCAAAACTTGGCATCTTTTTCCTTGGGTGTGGTTCTTTTCCATGGGCGTAAGATCTAAGAGAAAAAAGTCCCCTGCCAAACATTAACTGCCCCTTTTCTTTCAAAAACGTGGATCTTTGCCATGGGCGGCTTCTTATACTTTTATCGTTGCTGGCCATTCCTTTGAATGTATGGGCACCTGATCATTTGAAGTGGATGCTCCCTCTAACTACGTTGGATGCTCTTCGACAAATGATCCTCCTTTAAAATGTGGGTCCTCATTCTAAATCATGGAGGCTCCCTGTGAAAATCGTGAACTTGGATGGCCCTGTTGGGCGCTGAAGTTCTGGCCTGTTGATGCCACCATCAACCAATGTGTCACATGCACCAGTGACCCCTCATCCTGCTATGGGTTTGGACTATGACTGGAGCAAATAAAAATTTAAAATTCTCATCCAGCTATGCCTTGCCTTCGAAATTCTAGTCCATCAATGTGGGTGCCCATCTGAGTGTCAGTTTCATAATCTAAGTTGTGATCAGCATTGGACTTCTGAAAAGGGGTGGCCAACGTTGGAATTTCAATACACAGATGCAAAAATCACCCTGTGAAGGGCGGCTTGGTGATTGGAAGCAAAATAGTCACAAAGTTTTAAAAGAAAACACTAGCCCCGGGCCATTGTGATAGCCTGACAACTCTCATAGTTGTAGCTAGTGTTTGCGTAGTAGCAACATTTATATATAAGACTGGCCTTATTTTTTTTTTACTTGTAACCCCGTATTCCTCCATTGAAATGGATGCTCAGCCAAAGCATTTAGCCATCCATGAATAAAATCATTTGATCCATGTACAATATTATCAATATGATGTAATCAACTGGACCCCAAAGCGGGTTTGACTAAATTTTTTTTTGTTTTCGGACAACTGAACCTTCAAACTGATCAATTAAATCCATCATACTGATTAGAACCAAGTTCGACCACTGACGAACCAATTGAAACTCAATTTATCACTTTCTTGTAGACTATCAAATTTGCGCCAGGAGGTCCATTGGCTGGCCTTAAAAACTGATCCAAACACCTGATCAGGCTCTGGATATTGGTCCACTGAATCTCTGCTCCGCACTCTTTAGAACCGTCAAATCTTGTCTCATGAAGAATTTCCAGTCAAAAGATACTCATTGTCAAAGTTGCCTTCTTAGAATCACCTGCAAGTAAACACGTCAGAAAACAACAAATTGGGTTCGGATTTGGCTTGGAAAACTGGACAAATGAGTACATGGAGAAATGAAAACTGGGGCGTTAAATCTCTGTCATGAGGACAATATGAATGTGCGATTTGGGCTCATGAAGAATCATGGAAAGAATTTGGCAAGTGTCTGAAGTTGGCTACCTGGATTTGCAGGACAAGAAACAATGACAACATAACAATTTTTATAAACGGAATGACTCTAGAAAAGTGTGTAAACAGATTCATTAAGATTTGAAAATTGACACACTTGGAGTATTTTCAGAGGACAATACAGGGGTACAATCCGTTCAACTTGACCTATGATGAATTGGTAGATATAACATCACAAACAGGGCTTCCAATCAATCTGCAAATACTAACACCAGCAAAAAGTCAGAAATTCCATTTGGAACCACGCTTGAAAATTGATCTTTGTCTTGATATGAAACTTGAAACATAACAAGTTTCTGATGCCTACAATGCAATGCAATAGGAATTTTAGCATTAGGATGAACTGGTCAAAAGTTATAGCACGTCAAACAGGGCTTTCCAAAAATGTGTGCAAAGTGCAAATGAATAAAAATAGTAAATGACCAACTTTGAGGGATTCAAAACCTAGTCAAACGAATTCAAAACGACTCAAAATCTGAAACATAGGTTCTCAAGTATGGACACTAGACACTCCCAAAGTTACAGGTCATGACACATTCCTGGGTAAAAGATATTCAAATGCGAACACAGCCTCCTGTCGCTGTTTGAGACTTAGGTGAAAAAGCAAGATTGACAATTGTTCAAAATAGGACTTCGCCAAATAGCTCAGAATGATGATTTGACTTCATGGAACAGGTAGATAGGTTGAATGGAAGGTGTTAGAAACATTAAACACCATTTATGCATTAACTCAACAGCGAGGTACATAGGCTTCACAAAGCATTTGTAGGCCTGAATTTTTCAATAATGCTCAAAATTGACCATGCAATTTTGAGTGCCAACAGTCCATATGTTGGACTTAGGCGTCTTTGAATGATACTATTCTTCATTATTGTACTGAACTCATTATGTATTAACTTCATTTTGGAAATTTATTTAAACGATATATTCTTATATTTTGAGGTCTATGAATTGACAATGATTCAATCGATGTACTTGTTCTTGTAATATGATGATTAAATTTAAAAAAAAATTCATTGGTTCTTTATTTTTGTTCATAGTTTTTATCGTTGTTTTATGGAGCATTGCAGAGCTAGTTTTTCTTTGTCATAGTATAGAGGAATAATCAGATGTGTTGTTACATTCAACAATATCAATTATATTTATTATAGTTAATTAATTAAATAATAAATTTGATAGAATACATTTATTTATTGGATGGTGAAGGTAGAAAACAAATATAAAGTTATTTTCTTTTTAATCAAATGATAGAAATGTTATTAATTTTAATGTAAATGCTTTTATTAGTACTACCTTATAATGTAATTTGATAGTGAATTTTTTTAATGTTAAAATAGCAAGTTAGTTAGCTATTCTTCGTAAAATTAAGATAGTAAAGATAAATGTGAAAGTCATTATTTAAATGGTTAGTAGAATTAGATATTTTTACTTTGGTTGATCACCAACTTTTACTCTATTTTATAAAAGAAGTCAAATGTTGAAGTTTGGAACATCAATAGAAAATTTAGTTCCATGAAAATACTTTGACTTCTATTTGAAAGATCTTGTGAGAAGGGTGGTTTTCCCTTAATTTTAAATTAATTATTTTCTAGAAAAAAATTCAATTGACCTATTGTTGATATATTTCTTTAATTTATTTATCTGTCTTGTTGGGATATGATTGTGATTTATTGAATAAGAACACTAGATGATTGTGAGTAGAAAAATATAAAACCAAGGTAATATGTGTGGTCTCTATTCAAGAAACATGCTCCATAATTATATATTGTATTTTCTTGAGATCTTTAGTAATCTAATAGATTTATTGTGTATGCATAATTTAAGGTGGAGAACCCATCAAGATCCTCCTAGAGCATTGTATTTTGATGCATAGAAACCTTCACCTTTCTGTATTTTGATGCATACAAACCTTCACCTTTCTATATTTTGATTCATATAAATCTTCAACAAAAAGGTGAAGATTATTTGGATTGTTGAATGGATTTTTTTTCAAAATAGAAGGATGTTTTTAATATTAAAGTAGCCAAAACAACAATAGTGGCAAAACTACCGATAGAAAACCAATAGACAACCAAATAGATCCCTTAAAAATTTACATCAAAAATAAAAGTATCATAATAGTTAATAAAAGTACTAAATTTCATGCATTTAACACTAACAGAGTTTAACAAATTAACAAAAGATATGTGGGTGGTCAACACATTATACCACCCACAACCCATACCCAAGTTCAATAGAAAAAGAAAAACCATCACAACTAGATAGAAAGAAACTACTAGTAGAGATCTCACAGCAAAAACACCAGGCATAGGAACAAAGCACCACTAACTGGAAACCTCCTTGCTTTTCCTAGCAAAAAGAACTTTGGCCTAGTCCTCCACAAGGAAGTTATAAAGTAGCTTTGAATCTTCATTCCCAAGGCCCTCTTCCTCCTTCTCCTGAGCCAAAAGCTGGAGGGTGGTCACAGCCGCATGGGTCACCTTTAGAGTGAACTTGGAGAATAAGGTAAAGCCTTCCTCCAGTGCATTACACCGATCCCTTAGTTCCTAGAAGTCTTTATGGTTAACAGCCACCTCCTCCGCATTACTTAAATTTATTGCCTTGCTTCAATCCACCAGTGACTTCCTCTTATCCTAAATAGCCAAAGTGTTAGTGGGATCCCTTAAGATTTCCATACCATCATTTCTTATGGGGGAAGAAATAATGTTGGAGGAAGCTTTATCAGATTTGAAGTCTTCCTAGTTAGCAACAAATAATAGGGTAAAAGTGGTAGAAATGTGAGTGGAGTCTTGGGATGGGTCCTTGGTAGGGTTCTCTGGCTCAAAATCCTAGGTGCCATCAACAGTGTCATCCCATTTCTCCTCTTATTTGTTGTTAGTGTCATCCTTCTATTCCTCCTTACCATCCCTTGAAACCTTAACATTCTCCTCTAAATTAGTATCTTCCTCCTCATCCTCTTGTAAGTGTCTAGCCATTTTTTTGAATCTACCCTTGGTCTTGGAAAGCCTACCTAATCTTCTTTTGTTCCCACAAGTCTCCACCTCCACCCTCTTTTTAGTTTAGTTTTTTAATGGGAACTGGCTCTAGAACTTGAGGTTTGTTCTTCCCACTCTTGACTGGGGTTTGGCTAGGTGAGGGTTGTGGAGTAGAGGCATAACTACCACCCACAAACTCTAGATGAAGGGGGTTAACTAAATAGAAGGATGTTCATGTGAAACTCTTTTTACTTTTCTTTTAATATCTTAAAAAGACTTATTTTAAAATAAATTTTAGATTTATTTTTTAATATGATAAAGTTTTATTATATTCACTCAATTTTATTATTTATGATTGTGTACATTTATTTATATGAATGATATAGAAATATATAAGAGATATGTGTATAATATGTACATGTTGAAGTAGATATATTTCTCTATTTGAATTTTATTGAAATCTAAAATAGAAACACTTCTTTTTTTAAAAGGTTTAGTATATATACATGTATGATTATTAGTTGATAAACTTGTGAGAGTTTGAAAAATAAATTGTCAATTACTAAAGGAAAATTGTGAGACTTCCATTTTTTCCTTTCATATTAAATTTTATACTAAAAACTATAGTCTTTCTTTTAACATGAAGAAAATTTACTCAATATATCTCTCATGTATTACACATGATTAACATAGAGGAGGAGAATTATAATAATCCATATTAATTATTTGGTTTGAGGTTTTCAAAATTGGTTTGTGATTTCTCAAATTTTAATACTCTCTTATTTTTATTTTAATAAATATTTAGAGTCGCATTAACTAGAAGTAAAATGAAGTTCCTTAAAGTAGGATATTGTGATAATCAAAATGTAGAATAATCATAAATAATTAGAAAATAATAAATAAATGAATATTAGATGATCCTCTTTTAAGGAACCATTATAAGGCTAGTAAAAGAAAAAGAAAAAAGAAATTAGGTTTTGATACCTTTTTAAAGATATATTACAATTAATTAAAAAATGTTCAAGTTTATTATTTTTGTTATAAGAGATTAATAATATTTATAATAATAATAATAATAACTCACTCAAACAAATATTTTCAATTTTATCTCATTTAAAAAAATATTATACTACAAATTATTTCCAACATAAAAGAATTTCTAATAAAATTTATTGAAATAATTTAAAATCTATAAGAAAGGATTATATATTATTCCAAACCATTAAGAAACTATAAATATTATTTATTTTTGGAATAATATTTGAAGATAATGCAATAATTTTTAAATTAGAAATGAAATTTGTTTAAATTTTATTTTTGTTAAATAACTAAAGTCCATACAAAAATAAATTAGAAAGTGTAATTGTCTAATAGAACATTTAAACCAAATTTATTTATTACGATTTGTTATTCAAAACATAATTGGAGGTGCTTATAAATTAATTTTCATAAGCATCTTGTAAAAGAATATGAAATAAAAAGTTCTCATTTTATTTTAGAAAATAATTAGGTGTAATAATAAAATTATTTTATACTAAAAAAATTAATCCTTAGTTTTATCTAATCATAAATTCTAAATCCTAAATCTTAAATGATCAACTTTAATTCTAAATTATTAATGGTGGATTTTAAATCTTAAACAAAACTATAATCCTAAATGTCCCTATGTAAGTGAAGAATAATTGTCATAATACTTTTTTATCCTTTATTTTTTCAAATAGTTATGTATGTGGATTGAAAATATTTTTTAAAATATATTTTTATATCAGTGCACCATTGTATGCACAAAAGCATGCAACTGCTAGTTGTATTTATATTTGGAAAGATTGAAACTTATGTCAAATACTTTATTTTAATTTACATCAAAGGTTCAATTATTTGTTAGACAAGGTTGAGGAGATAGTGGGCTACATAGTATTTGGTGAGCTTAACAAAATCAATTAAAAGAAAGAAGACATATAATGTAGAGGTATAAATTATCTTAGAATTTAGTATCAGTATTTTATGAAAAACTTTATGTAAAATGTAGATGGGAGCAGCCTAGAATTTGATGGTCGTATTGCCCATTTTTGCACTTTTGAACTTTATATGACATGCTGAAAAAATTATAAGACTGTATGAATTGATAGGTTTAATTTTTAGAAAACCATCAGTATGACAAGTAAATTTATTACTAAACCGTCAATATTCGTTATACACAACCTATTATTTTATTTAACAATATACATAAATGTGATTTTATGATATGTATCATCTATATGTATGATAAATATATATTATTTTATATTTTATATGTTTCTAATTTTTTTTATTTTTTTTAGATATATCTCTATTTTGATGATTGTATGTTTATATTAATTTAGAATCTTCTTGAAATAGAATATGATGAATTATAAAAACATTTTTTAATAATCTACATATATTTTTTATAGTTATTTTGTATAATTATATTGATTTTAAAATCTCTTAAAGTAACATACATGATTTTAAAAACTTGTTTCTCTTATTTGATTTTTGTATATATTACTAATTTATAATTATAAGTTATTCATAAAGACTTTTGCATATATTACTAATTAATATTTATTATTTCTATGATCTACTAAATTATTTGGAAACACAAAAAAATTGAAAATAGTTTTTTTTCTTAAAACATAAAGTGAAAGGGATTAAAAAAATTTACCTACCATTAAAAAATCATATGATAGGCAACGGCAACCATAAAATTCTAGGTCTAGATGGGAGAATACAATATGAAAGACTTTTATGTTTTGGAGATATAACACATGATCTTATGTGTCAAATTGTTGTACTTTTTAAATATAGATCATATAAACCTTTTGGACTAGCAAAGTTTGAATTAAAAATAAACTAGTACTTTCACCTTTAATGGCTGAAAGGGTTAAGCTAATAGTCTTATATACTTTTGATTATGTTCTTTAGTACCATATTTTATCTCATTTTCTCTCTATATATCTATTTGTATATTTATCTCTATTTATCCAAATTTCTTCTTTCATATATCCATTCTTCTCTATCCTACTGCTATTTTCTCTATTATGATTGTGTGATGAAATATGTATCTATTTGCATCTCTATCTCTCTTTATCCATATCTCTTCTTTCATATATCCTTATTTCTCTATCCTACTGCTACTTTTCTATTATGATTGTGTGATAAAATAGGAGACGTCATGGAGAATAATGGGTGAGTGTATGGTGATATAGAAGTCAAACTAGTGATCTTGAGAAAAAATAGTGCATGTCTCCAATTTAAAGATCTACCACAAATAGAAGTTGAGAACAATTTTACAAGACTTTTTGGAAGTAAATAAAATAAGTATAATCTGGATGCATGAACCTGTATACAAATTTCAATTGATGGAGGTTAAGTAATAGGTATGTTTGCATGAAATTTCTATTCCAAGTGCACTCTTAATTGTACTTTAGCTTTTATTTCTGCAATCCCTAACTATTGAATAATATTATTAGGCATGCTTTATTTTCGCATGCTCCTTGCCCCATTTTCCTCCTTATTCGTATTCTTCTCCTTCTCCTCATGCTTCTTATTTTTATTCTTCAACTTCATCTTCCTCTTCTCCTCCTCTTTCTTGGTCTTCTTCTTCTCTACTTTCTCCTTGCTCTTTCCTCTTTATTCTTCTTCTTCTTCACGTATGACTAAGCCACTACAACCAAATAATTTTGTGGATAAAAACTATTACATTGCCTAATTGCAATGAAATATTTAGTCCATAGTAGTTATATATTTTTCACATATATAGCCTAACCAATACTAATCGTGGTGCTAAATTTATGAAAATAATTATTTTTTGAATCATTAAATATTTTGATTTACTCAAGTGATTTATCTTAAACCATGCTAGTATAGTGTAAGTATTATTTTTAGAAAAAAAAAATATTTTATTAAACTATATCTAACTCTATCTTCACATTTACCTTTATCTCCTTCACTTCACCTCTATCTCTAGAAAAATTTCCTTATTTTCTTTGTATACTATTATATTTATATATCTTTTCCCTTTTTCTTTATTGCTATATATTTACTCTATATTTATATCTCTCCATAGTTATTTTTTTCTATATGTCCCTATATCCCTCTCTACCCCTCTCTCTATCTCCATTTTATTAAACTATATCTAACTCTATCTTCACATTTACCTCTATCTCCTTCATTTCCCCTCTATCTCTAGAAAAATTTCCCTCTTTTCTTTGTATATATATATATATATATATATATATATATATCACACACACACACACACACACACACACACACACACATCAATCTTTATTGACTTATCCCTCTACATCTCTCCTAATCCTTCCCACTCTGTCTCTCCCCTATACATTTTCTATGTCTATATGGCTATTTATATCCTCACGTTATCTCCTTATTTCCCTTTCCATATCTATTTTGAGCTATATATACTTTTCTCTATTTTTATATCTCTATCTCCCTATCACCCTCTCTCTATATCACCTTATATTTATATTTTGGTTGCACTCTATCTCACCATTTGTATCTTACTAGCACTCTTTACATTAGTAGTCATTCTTTAATAGATAGTATCTTATGTATATCATCCTACGTCCTTCTATATGTACCAATATTTATAATGCACCAAAACATCTAAAATATCATATAATATATGATCAATAAAGCTATAGTATGTCATCATTTGTAGTTTCATAACAAAAAACTACTTTCTAATATCTTTTTTTTATAAGCAATTATGTGACACATATTATATATATATATATATATATATATATATATATATATATATATATATATATATATATATATATATATATATATATATATATAGATACACACACACACACACAAATGGAATAATAGGGAAAATAAATATTTAAAAAATGAGTTTTATTTTTAATAAGTTTACAAATCACACAAGAGTGTTAATTATCTTTTCTTTAAATTATATATAAATGGGTCTTCACTACTATTATTTGTCTTGATTATTAACTAGTTATGGCACTTTTTTCCTAGCATTTTTCTAAGATTACAAATTTGTAGCTACACATCTAATTTTTTTACCAGATTCACTCCTCTCGTTTTGAATATTAGATACGTTATAATTAGAGGTTTGATTTATCCAATTGATCATATCAATATTAATATTAGATTTATTTAGACATTAATTTTAATTTTGATATTAAACACTTTCAACAATAATTATTATTATGTTAAATAAAATAAAAAATAATTTCTAAATATTAAATATTTTTCATCATATTTACAAAATAATGTCTTCAAAATACTAATTTAGGAATTGATTTTAATTTTGATATTAAATACATTTAATAATAGTAATTATATTGTCCACTTTTGTTTTAAAAAATTTTTAATTATATTTTAAATTAAATAATAAATAATTTGTATATATAACATAGATATATATATTGTAATAATTAGAATATAAATATTTTTAAAATAAAAATAAATTATTTTTCATCATATTTTAAAAAATAAATATCAAATTATCATCAACATTTTGCAATTTAACAAAATAGTGTATTAAAAATAATAGTATAATACTTCTTAAATCTAAGATATTTGAGAGATAAAATCATTTTTTTGTGAGATGATGAGAAAAGCAGAATTCATATTGCATAATTTATTTTTTAATTACCTAGTGGTTCGATTTGCCTCAGAAATACAAACATTAGACCCATAATTGCTAATGGTCTTGTGCAACTATTTTATAATTTTATGATGCCCAAAGATCACAAGTTGATTTTATTTAAAAATTTGTTGAGAGGTTCTGCGATATGAACAAATAAATATTGATGATGAATAAAGAAATAGTATGAGGCTACTCCACATCGATATGTTAAAAATACTTACTATATATCTAGATTTTAAAATGATATCTAAATCAAGATCATAACTATTCTAGTAGAAAAGGTAAAATAGCAGTTGATGTGATACTCAATGTAATAGAAAATAATTTTTAAATATATAGGTTTTATAATTGTTCCATTAGTGCGCAATTAGAACAGTATGTCATAACTTTGCCTTTACAATTGCAACAACAACACCATAACACCATGTGCAAATGATGGTGACTTCGATTCTTTCCAAGTTTTGTGTGCAAATGATGAATTCCCTACAACTACTCCCATTTGATTAGATTACAATGGAACCATTTTCATACTTCTCAATGTAAGACTACTTGATAATTATACAAGCAAAACAAGCCAGTGGATATCTCACATTTCAAGTATTCGATACCGCCAAAGTGTCATAACATTCTGGTGGCAGTCCTTCCAATAATAAGCCTATTAGCTTAATGATGTGGTACTAAGATGGATCATAAATAAGCATCAAGAAATATAATGAATATTAATGGTTGTAACAGAAATTATAGATAGATTATCTTAAACAAACATAGCAAAATTATATTAATATGGAAAATCTAAACAAAGATATTAAGTCCTTCATATGCAAGGAAAGAGGGGGGAGTATCATTTAATTATGACTATAAAATTTAAAGTTGGGGCCAAATTTGGCGATTTTTTTAGTGGATAGTTGAAGTGCACTAAATTTAATAAAGGTTTTAGGGAAATGAGGAGAAGACATGGCCATGCAAATGGAAAAATGAATGAATGCAAATTAAGAAGAGTGTCATTTCACCATTATGGTAACCTGTCATGGAATTCAAATTACTTCCCATTTGAAAGTACGAACGATATCATTTTTCAAATTGTTAGAGATTTCTCCGGGTGTTAAAATTATGATGCTATAAAAGCATGATTCCCATAATGAATTCACATGGGATTTTGAGGCTTATCAAGCATGGGATTGTAAAACATTTTTGCTCATTTTTGAGAGATGCAGGATTGATAGTATTTGCAATTTTTTCTTAAACAAGGAGGTTCATATGCACATTATTGAGGTGGAAGAAAGGAAAATTGGTAGGATAGACATGGGTGGAGATTTGAATAGTGTCATGCCCAAACTATGAGGGCAAAAACACACAAACACACACACTTTTTTTTAAAGTTAATAATTAATAGTCACTAAGTTTGATACTTTTATATCACAGTGAAAGAATAGGTTCACTACATTTTCTCTTAAGTTTAAAATCATGAAAATGAATTAATCATCAAATTTGAACTCTCATAGTTAAAATGATATTGACATTCGTTCCACTATTACATTACTTATACATCGTTATATTTAAAAATATTGAATAACAACTTAAACAAAAAAGGATCTAATAAAATTGAGAAATTAAATCAAAGAACAAATTTGTTTTAAAATAATTGTCACATCTAATCATACACATAACTATCCTCAATTTAGCTTTGATCAATATTAACCTCTTAGACTAACATCAATTGACAATCTAACTAATTTATTGAAAAGTCCTAGTTAATAACCTTAACTAAATCAAAATTTAACTACATTTACAATACTAATAAAACAACTAATTAAATAACTTAACATTCTAACTTAAATAAATATTAAAACTAACCTAACATCTAATCCTACTAAATTAATACGTATCTTTAATCTAAATAAAATTATACTATACTAAAGAGAATAAATTAGATAACTAATAATAAATAAATAAATTCACATTAAAATTGTTTTAATTGAAACATATTAATTCCATAAAGGAGACGTTAAAGTTAGAATTAATTTATTATCCTAACAACTAAAATTCTATTCTATACTAACATCTCCCTAACATAAAAATATTATGTAACTACCCAATATCACAGATTAATTACTAATCTAATCCTATTATTGAATAAAACCTACATTTAAGTTCTAACTTAACATCTCTAAAGCTAGCCTAGACTTCCTACCTATACACTAGGCTACCTATAACACCCACTAGCCACTACTTGGCTAAACTCCTTAATAACCCACGCTGCCCCATGCGTACTGTGCTGACATCAGTGCAGTCTTGTCCCCACCCTGTGTGGGTGATGGCTTATAAAGCCATGTGCAAGATTTGGGTAATGGGAAAAGTGGGTTGAGTAAGCTATGGTGGAAAAATATAATTAATTTCCCTTCCTTTTTGACTTTCTTTCCTACTCCAAATCGAAATGACATGACATGAATGTCATGTGTCAGATGAGATGAGCAAGTGGTTGGATAGGCAACCCAGGCCTTTAACTTGGAAGAGGAGGAAAAATATTTGCAATAGATAAAAAAAAGATAGAATTAAGGTGGGTGAACTTTTAAATTATATATATATATATATATATATATATATATATATATATATATATATATATATATATATATATATATATATATATATATATATATATATATATATATTTTAAAGACATAGAGTCCAAGCCTAGTGTCTAGACTGCTAGCAGCTTCAAGGAGTTAAATGAAAAATTTTTATGGTTGAGGCATACAATTAGATATTTTAATTTCAAATGCAACTGATTCAAATTCTTTTTATATGATTTAATATTAGATTTTAATTGCAAGTCAAAGAATAATACAAAGAATATTCTCTGTGGCAAAAGAGGGAATTATTTTTTTTCTGATATATTTTCTAGAGAGGTTTTTCGCTCTTGGAGATGCAAATTTTTTTTTTGAAGCCCATTTAAGACTAAGTGGTGACATATTACTTTGCTATATTTATATTATCTTAAGAAAACATTCTACCCTAAGGATTACATGGATCCTTTAACAAACTAACTAACAAAGATGAGAACAAGGTTATATTTTCTTCTTCTGCCAACAATCTAAATTTATCAATCATACTATATTCAAGGTGTGTGTTTCATGCTTTAAAATTTCAAGGAGATACATAATCTCTTAGTCCAATTTATTTGTTCATAAGGAAAATTTAACAAGGAAGAAATAATTTGGGTTCTCAAAGTAGGAATCTAATTTATCTAAATACTTATACATCAATTAGGAAGTTTCATCATATCAAACTATTCTTCACTAACAAATTAAAAACTTGAAATATCACAATTCAAGACATTATTTATTATTCTATTTTGATATGCATCCATCCAATTTAAAATTTATGATTAAATCACATGACAAGCAATTATACTCAACCCCAATTTTATTGGCCAACCTGATTCAAAGGCTTAGCTGGGAAAGAATCAGGAAGAAAACTTGGCTTCATTGCCAATCCAAAAAAGTTTTGAGATACAATTTACATAGGATTTCAATCCTGAACTACAACACTTAAATATAAATTCCTTCATAACCCTCAACAAGGGTTCCATATCCAATTCTGCAACACATTTCTAGAACCATGGAGGGAACAAAAATTTGATCGGGTGACAACCAAGCATAACCAAGAGACAATCAAACATGCATATTCATACATGGTTTACAAATTAGGATTCAAAATGAATCAAAACTAGGGAAAGGTGGATTCTTCCAACCAGGAGAAGTCAAGCACAACACCTAACAGATGCCCAATCGGGGCTATATACCAAGAACTTCTGTTCTTCCATTTCAACATACCATAATCATACAAGGTTTGTGCTGATAGGTAGGGGCCCATAACACCCTACCCTTTCTCCCTCTCCTCATCCTGAGAAGAGACTCTACACTGGTTGGAGTCTGACTAAACAGACCTGTCCCAAAATTGGTCACTTCTGCCCTCTCCAAGGGTGAGTAATACCAAAACACCCATGCAAGAAAATCTCAAAATTTCAAACATAAACATGAAAAGAAATCATCCAAAAGAACATGGTTTTCAAATCTTCCCAACATACCCACAAACGTACAAACATTCAAGCAACAACAAGGTAGCATAAGCATGAAACAAGAAAGAAATCTAAACAAGGAAGATGATAATTCCTACCTTCACAAAGAGGTAATGGAAAATGAATAAGTTTGAGTAGAGCTTCCCTTCCTTGTTTCAATCTTCAAGAACTCCTCTGTAAATATAGAGATTGGGTAACAACCTCAACTAGACCAAGAAAGGCCTCTTAATAAGCCTCCAAATCAACCACCCAAAAGGATCAATAACTTCTCCCACCCACTAACAACTCTAGAAACTCCTAACTCAACCCACACTATGGTTAAACCCTAAGTGGAGGTGAGGTGAGGTAACTCAAGATAACCATGGTCAATTTTCGCACAAAAGCAAAAAGAGACTTTTTGAGTGACCTCAAAAGTCAAAAAAAGGGGCTTAGGGGTTGGAAAAGACCCCTAACCCATACCCATAACCTTTGGCTATAATAATTTCATGTTTTAAAGCCTTAGGAATAGGTTTAAAGCCAAACAAAAGTTAGGAATAAAATAGGACCTTCTAACTACTCTAACATTGCAAATTAAGCACTAATCTGGATTAAGGGATGACTAACCTCGATTAAGAACCCAATTAGCAAACTGACACTAACTTGAACCAACTTGGATCCAAAGGTTACACAACTAACCCTAATTAGCATACTGAAGAACATAACCAGTTTATGAGTGTCAAGCGACACTAATAGAACATAATTACGAACACTAACATTTACTGAACATAGAAAGATACATACATACATCTCACAATACAATACGTGAATTACGAACAACAAGGTTTCCAAAATTAACACATAGAAATCAATTTTTTTCCTCTATCAGTTTCCTCAGCTAAAATATCTGCACACTCATTGCGCACATCAGTAGTCCCAAAAAATCACATGTACATATGTATATATACGTATCAGGAATCACATAATTTAAAACATACATCAATAAGGGTTTCTTCATCCTACTTAATTCGTAATCATAATGATTCCAAAAATCAATGTGTTAATCCTACATTTTACTTAATTCATCATCATACATAAGCATAAAGCCTTTAAATGACAAACATCAATATATCTGAAAGTAACATCACATAACATGAAATAATATAATATGTTCTAAGTATTAGAAAATGTCTCGACATCTCGAGTCGTGAGTAACAAAATGATAAGGTAACAACTAAGGCTACAAAGGGTCAGGGCGAGGCCTCACAAATAGGTTGGAGCCCACAAAAATGGAGAACTTCAAAGATAGAATGGCCACCTAGTTCCTCTTAAAAGAGGGGGGTTTCCTACCTTACATGTAGTCGATGGCAGCATATGATGAGAATTGTGCCCTCAAGTTCATCAATGGGTGGAATGACTACAAGGTCACCATTAATGGAATCACTTTTCAAGTCAATGAGGAAGTAATTTCCATGGCTACTAGTCTTTCAGTGAAGGGGAAAAAATGGAGAAAGGTCACCAAAATTGCTGACGAGGCCAGTTTGAGCAATTTTTTTATGGAGAATGAGGAACTAGTGCACTATAGAGGAGGATTTAAGAGGGATAAGCTGCTAGCTTGATGGGACGATGTTTTCCTAGTACTCATGAAATATCTTACGCTGGAGAGTAGGTTCAGTGTTTCTTAATACTACCATTTTCCCTTATTGAATCATTTTAGTAATAGGGATTTTGTTTCTATCCCCTTTTTTTCTACTACATTCTCTAGAGGATATGGTTAGTGATGTTAGGGAGAAGAGGAATAAAGGGCATAACTTCACCATCATCCACCAAGGCTTAATCTTTTGCCTGTACCAATTCCACCTTTCCCTATGCCCCCCTAGGGTGGTGGTGGTTAATAACCAACACCACCAATAGAATTCACCCCCAAGTACTAGTACTGGTACCAAAATTCATACCCCTCAACCTTCCCCTAGCTGTAAAAATAAGAAAAAGAAGAAACTTGATACAACTATGGAACAAAAGGGTAGTAAAAAGATTAAAATGGAAAAACCTGTGGAGGTAGAAGAGGAGGACTTGAAGGAGGAAGCAAGGGGAAAGGCTAGGAGAAGATTTGGAAGAATTGCTCAATCTCAGGCAAGGTACAAGCAAAAATCTAATAGAGTCTAGGTGGAGGAAGTGGAAGAGGAGACCTAAGATAATAATGAAGAGGAGAGGGAGGAGGAGGATAATTTTGATTCCAAGAGAGAAAAAGGGAAGGAGGAGGTTAAAAAAAGTATTAACTCGGCCGACAATTCTATTGACAATGCCTACTTCTCTGTTGATAATACCTAGGTTTTGGCTAGTAATGTTGTTACCATGGAGACTACCCATGTTTTGGCCAGCTTCACCCTACAACCCATTACCTTCTGTAAAGACAATAGCAAAGTGGAGACCTCCCCCATTACTATTTCCTCCACAGTCAAGGATAAATCTAAGGTTTTTACTAACATAAGGGTTTTGCAAGATGGAAACCAGGTTGAAAAAGGAAAAGAGGAAGCTAAAAAGATGGGAATGGAAAATAAGGAGGAGACCGAGGAACAATTGGAGGTGTATGCCAAATTGGACAAGAGGTTTAAAAATTTAGAAGGGTTCTTCACCTTCTCTAAATTTTCCCTAAAGGTCACCCATGCCATTGCCACCACCTTCCAAATAGCATTTTTTTCAAAATATTATAAAATAAAAAAATATATCATTTTTTTAACAAGCATATAAATGATATTTTATTAAAGATTTAATTTTAAGAATAAATTATCAATGTCTTTTAGAAAACATAATGTTAAATGTATCTATTTGAAACACGGTAAAAAAAATATGATGTCAAATTCTAAACCTACCTCAACCTCCATCTATTGTAACTCTAATAGATTGGTACATGCATACGTACATACATTTTGGGTTCCTCGAGTTTTGATCAAAATATTATTAGATGACAAAGTGGTTAGAAGACCTCTTAGTTTTCTTATCCTTGGATATTCTCTTCAACACTTTATTCCTATTTGAGGTTTGAACTAAATCCTTCTTTCTTCTTTTCTCTTTCTGACACTTGTGTTTTTCCTTTATCCTTCATTAGTTTCACATCACGAGTTTTATAAGAAGAAGAATCTCTTGAAGGAGTCTCTTTAGAATTAAATTTCACTCCATTTTTCTACAAATCCTAGTACACATTAAATATATGACATGTCAAGAAGCTAGAGCTTCATAATGAAGATGTTTCATCCATGAAATGGAACTTAAAACAAATTCCATTATACTTTGTAAAAATTTATTCAAATCAAGTTCAACATAAATACGAGCTTAAGAAATCACACTTTCATCATCTAAATAAGGACCCACCAAATTTCCCAAAATTCATGGTGTTATATGCGTGATGACCCAACTTGAGGAATAGATTTACTTGATTATGAAAAATAAGGACCACCTTTAAATGCCTTATTATGGTCTACCAAACAAGAGAAAAAAATTGTGAAGTGTCCATTTATTGTTATCACAATCTCTAAATCCCCTTCAAGGTCCTATGTCCAATGAACCCACAACTAGATAGTAGGGAAAAAGAAATTTGAATTCCCAAAAACTTCCAAATTAAAGCATGATCCCTTAGGTAATTTACATATCATAAATAAATCTATTAAAGTAACTAAAATTATTTTATCTTGGCTTCTTTTTGAGAAATGGTTAACTTTTTTCACCTTATATTTCTACTCTTCATGCACCCCACCACCACCACCCTGCCACATGTAAATATTTGTTCAAAAATTTCCTCTAATATCATACCTTGTAGAGTATTGATGAAATCCTAATACTATATATCAAAAATAACATCTCTCTTGAGAAAATAGACCCTTTGTTATAGCCCAATGGATTGATAAAACCCAACCAACACTTGGAAGCCAAAGACACCTCCATCTATCATAGTGTCACACAAAATGATACTCTGGACACAACAAAAACCCCTATAAATATCCCTATGCATACCTCATATACTACAACTCCCCTCCCCAATAGATCCAAATTTTATTATGACTAGCACGAAACAAAACAAAGAAAAGAAATAGGGGGATTACACTTGGAACCCTATCCTATATAACCTCCCTAAAATTTATTCATTATCTTATTCATTCACATCTAATAAATGTTACAAAACCTTACCATTAAGGCTTACTCTTTATGTAAAACTTTTATCTAGATTAATTGTTGGGATGTAGTTAATTAGCCACATTTCTTTTACTTTATATTAGTGCAATAACTTTGATATTTTCATTGAAAACACATTTTCTTCCTTAGAAGAATGACCACCTAGCAAAAGGAGGTCCCACCTTGTTAAGTATACCCCATTGTTGACATCCTATTAGAAATGCTTTAGAATAACTAAGGGGGGGGGGGGGGGGGGGGGGGGTGAATTAGTTATTCAAGGTCTAAATGTCCAATTAAAACTTTTTCATCAAGTAAAGTGTGCCCCTCAAACTGTTCATTCATCCAAGCTTAAACTTTTCCTACTTAGCAAGTTACTATAAATCAACATGCAATAATAACACATGAGAGATCAACACATAACACAATGATTTACATAGAAACTCAATTTGGGAAAAGCCATCAGTAACATGCTACTCAATTGTCACCCTTCTGAAGTGATGCCCTATCAAAGGCATGTCTAGTTAAAGGCTACAACACACTATTAAATGTCACCTGGTTAAAGGATTTAACCACCCTATTAGAAGCGGGCCTGGTTAGAGGACTTCATAAAATTCACTTGGAATGTCACCCTATTAAAGGATTTACAAATGATTTTTAAAACAACTAGGATTTTACCCTAACTGATACAATTGCTAGAGAGTAACAATAATGGATTTTGACCTGATTACAATTCACAACTTATCTTATAGATTTCATATCTTTGTTCAGCTCTTCACAATTTGCCTACCTTTCAGTCTTTGCAACTCTAACAACTTGTTCTCCTTTCAAGCTTTGTCTCCTTAACTCTTTATGCTTGATATACTAGTGCAATTTTCTCTTTCTAACCACTTATCAAAGCAGAGTCTCTGTGCTATATTCTTCCTTCACCTTGATGCCTTCCCCTTGACACCTTCCAACCACTTTGCAATTTGCCACAATAGTAACTCTTGCTTCTTTTCCTATGACTTCTTAAATAGAAGCTTGGAATCCTCTTTCCCACTTGATTCTTCCCTCCTTTAATTTTGGTTCAAATTGATTAGGTAGGATTCATTGAATCTAACCCATATTTTGTTCCTTCTAGAAACATCATGAAGAATCCTCTTGAATTCACTCAAAAATGGTTTACATAAAATTTTGTGCCTCCAACTCATCATCCTTATCCTCCATATGGTTCAAAAAATTCAAGGTAACAACCTTGTCAGCTCAGATCTGGCAAATCTTTGACTTTTCCAATAATGCAACAGCTCGGCACTATTGAAACTTTGGTGCTTGGCACATACTATGTTACTCGGCACCAACTACATTTTACTGATGCTCGACTCCTTCTATATTACTCGGCACTTGAACTTCACTCGACACCTAAATTTTTCTTAGCACTTAAACACACTTAGTTCCTTCTGTATCACTTAGTACACACTAGATTTTGCATTTGGTCGGTACTAACTAAAAATCTACTCAACTCAAACTAGCTTGCTGGATACTCACTAATGAACTTAGTTAAGCTTTGTAGTCAACGTTATTACAACTTATACTTCTAAAATTTCTAAGTGTGGCCAACCTCTATATCCTCAAGTATATTGTCAATACATCAATTTACTAATGTCTTAACTGATCCTTACACTTCATTACAAAACCATAATTCAACCTTTCCCTTAGGTACTTTTTTTACATCTTGTTGATTAAATCCTCTTCATCCATCAACTAAGTGATAGTACTTGGATCTTACAAGCAATTTTCATCCTATCAAATAGTAGTAGGTTTGACATCAATGGCAAAACAATGATTGAAGACATTCTTTATCAACCATCTCCGTCTTTATAATCAATCTTCTTCTTACAATGATCTTTTCAATCAAATTTCCAACAATCTCCCTCTTTGGCATTGATGGAAAACCAAACTGATCAACCATTAAACCAAACAATTCAACCATGTTATTAAAATGCTAACTAGGTTAGAATAGTAAGCCAAATGCCAAAAAGAAAAAAAAAATGTTACCATTAGTTTTCACATCTCCTTCTCTGATCTACTATCTTGATTACTTTACTTCTGCTTCTCCCTTTTTTTTTGTTTCCATTTTCTTTTCACTATTCACTTTGTCATTGTTCTACTTCTAACTTCCTCTTTCATTCTTTCTCAATTCTATTCATTTGATCCTATAAATTTGATCACTTTCTACTCTTTTCTCTTTCTCCTCAAATGTTGTTGATCAGTTTTTGCTCTTTGCTCTTTCTCCCTCTTTGAAAACAATGCCAAAGAAAAATTATTTCAGCATATTATTATGCAAGTATAGCATCTACAAGTACTTCAATTTCTCCCTCTATTACCTTGCTTGTGACTGATTTGGAACTTCAGCACTTTGATTACTTTAGGTAGAAATCCTAAAGTATCCTCTGCATCAATTCATAATATTTCAACAATCCACTCATTTGATGCAGGGCAATCTTTGTTTTTACTTAAGTAGCTTGAGCTAGGGGTATCACCCCTAACTTACCTCTAAGATATTCAAATTCATCTTTAGATAATGCTTTTGTGAAGATGTCAACAATCTGTTCCATTGAGCTGACATATTCCATTCTCACTTGCTTGTCTTCCACCAATTCTCTTACATAGTGATACTTAATTGCAATGTTCTTGGTTTTGGCATGTATCACAAGATTCTTTGATATGTTGATGGAACTTGTGCTATCACAATAAAGTATCATAGGTTCAGTTACCTCTTCCTTCATACCTTGCAGTAGGTGTTTGATCCATACAATATTAGTGCAGTTGATAATAGTTGCAACATACTTAGCTTTTGCTATGGACTGTGAGGTACAACTTTACTTTTTGCTTATCCAAGTGACCAATCTTTTGCCTAAGAAAAGTGCTCCTCCACTAGTGCTCTTTCTATCATCAATATTACCTCCCCAATCTACATCAGTGAAGGCTCTCAACTCAAACTTTTCGCTCTTCTTGTAATATAAGCCAAAGTCATCAGTTCCTTTTCAGTACCTCAGTATTCTTTTTATTGCCATCAGATGATTTTCTCTTAGATTTGTAAAAAATCTTTCCACTATCCCAACATATAATGCAATGTTTGGTCTACTATGCACAACACACTACAACTTTCTAATCATTGATCTTTACAATGTCTGATTCACTTCAGCAGATTCATCATTCTTGGATAACTTATGTCCTGTTACCATTGGTGTGTTGACTAGTTTTGAATATTCTAAACAATTTTTTTTGAGTATTTCCTTGATATATTTTGACTGGGTCACAAATATGCCATGCTTCAATTGATTTACTTTCAATCTAACAAAGAATTTAATTTCTCCAACATTGACATCTCAAACTCATGTTTCATCTAATCAGCAAAATCTTTGCAAAGAACATCTTTTCCTCTAAATATTATGTCATCAATAAAGATTTCAAATATTAAAATCTCTTTACCTTTTTCTACATTGATATATAGGTTGTTTTTGTTATGCATTTTCTCAAATCCTATTTTTACAAGATATTTGTGCAGTCTCTCATACCATGCTCTAGGTAGTTGCTTCAAACCATAGAGTTCTTTGTGTAGTTTGTACACCATATCCTTGTTGTTGTCATCAAAAAATCCCTCTGGTTGTTCTATGTAGACTTGCTCTTCTAGTATACCATTCAAAAAAGTAGACTTCACATCCATCTGATAGACTTTGAAACCTTTGTAGGTAGCATATGCAAGTAATGTTCTTACTCCTTCCATTCTTGCAATAAGGCCAAATGTTTCCCCATAATCTAGTCCTTCTTGTGCATAACCTTTGCAAACTATTCTAGCCTTATTTCTTGTGATCTCACCATTCTCATCAAGCTTGTTCCTAAATACCCATCTGGTACCAATTACATTTTTATTAGCTAGTTTAGGAACTAAGGTCCAAGTTTTGTTCTTCTTTATCTGATCTATCTCTTATTCCATAGCTTTATACTAGTCATTATCTTGTAGTGCATCTTTCACCATTTTAGGTTCAATCTTCCTCATTAGACATGATTCATTTCTTAGTCTATTCCTTGTCATTGGTCGGGCATCCTTGTCACCAATTATTTGTTCTGTAGGGTGATGTCTTCTCACATATCTAGATAGTCTTGGTTCTAGTCTTCTTTCCATAGTTGGTTCTTTAGCTTCAGAGTCACTATGCACATCACTTTCAAGTATTTCACCATCTCTTTCATGTGTACTATTTTTAAAGTCAAAATGTTCATTTTTTTCATTCTGCAACTCAGCTTCTAAATGTAGCTTGACATTCACTAGTTGTGACTTAGGTGATACTAAAATTTGTTGTTGATTGCCACCTTGGTTGGTAGCTTTATCTTCAATAAGCATTCCTTCATAGAAGTACATGCAAAGGATCTGTACTCTTTTGGTTTCTTAGATTCATCAACATGTACTTTTGCATGCTCATCAAAGTTTACATTTTCTCTCTCCAAAATCTTGTTAGTGTTAGTATTTAAACACTTATATGCTTTGCTTCTAGTGGAGTATCCAAGGAATATGCCTTCATCACTTTTTGCATCAAACTTTCCATTTCTAGTATATTTAAGAATATAGCATTTACAACCAAATACTTTGAAATGTTTTACATTAGGTGAGTGACTATACCACAATTCAAAAGGTGTTGCATTTGTACCTTTCTTGACTTGGACTTGATTCAAGGTGTAAACAACAGTACTTATAGCTTCTTTAGAGCAACATTTTTCTCCATCATTAAAGTTCTTGAACAATCTATCACTGATCTATTCCTTCTTTCTACAATGCCACTCTGAGGTGGAGTTCTTGGTGCTGATTTTTTTTTTAATACCTTTTCCATTGAAAAATTCTCAAATTCTTTTGATGTGAACTCTCCTCCTCTGTCTAATCTCAGGCACTTCAAACTCTTTCTAGTTTCCTTCTCAACTCTGGCCAAATACCACTTGAACATTTGAAATGCATCAAATTTTTGTTTCAAGAACATGACAGTCATCATCCTAGAGTAGTCATCAAAAAATAGTATTATATATTTGTCTCCTTGGTAGCTTTGAAATTCAATTGGGCCACATAAGTCTGTATGGACTAGCTCTAATACTTCTTTGGAAGTGTAGGTTTTACTTTTGAAACTTGACTTAGTCATCTTTCCTAGTTGAGATTGTTTACACATTGTGTTTTCAAGCTTCTTCAGTTTTGACAACCCCCTTTCTTCTTTTTATTGATACTAATCAGATTATAAAAGTTAACATGACACAACCTTTTATGCCATAGCCACACATCATGAGATAGGTTACATCTTCCATATCTAGGTAAAATAGATTACTCCTAGTTTTTTCACTTTTTCTTATCAGATTACCATCAGTATCATAGATTTTGGCAATTTTATTTCCAAACTCTACTTTGCAACCTACATTTCCTAACTGTGATACACTCAGCAAATTTTAGTTCAATATTTCAACATAGTATGCATTATCACATGAGATTTTCTCTATAATTTTAATAGAACCTTTTCCTTTGATTTGACATGGAGCATCATTTCCAAATCTAACACTATTTCCATCATAATGAGTAAAGGTAATAAACTTACTTTTGTCTTCTATTATGTGATGTGAGCATCCACTATCTATGATCCACTTGTCATTTTTGTTCACACAAGCTACTAGTGCTATCACCTCATCTTCATCTAACTTATCTTTCATGGCTACATAGACTACTTCATCATCATTCTCATCAAAATCATCTTCTTTAGCAATGTAGTACCTTTTTCCTTTGTCCTTGTAATCTCTACTATCATCTTCTCTTTTGTTCTTGTACTTGTTTCCTTCCTTGTAGTTTTTCTTTTGTGTACACCTTGCAGCAATATGACCTACTTCATTACAATTAAAGAAAATGATAGGCAACTTACTTTTGAATTTGACTTTGCCTCTATGAAATATTCTAGCCAATAATGCTTCCAATTATTGACATCTTCCTCATTTGTTTTTTTTTCACTAGATGCATATTTTCCCTTTTTCTTCTTCTTTGATTTCATCTCCTCAATGTCTTTCAATGTCAGCTTGGCCTTGAAAGTAGATTCAAGATTCTCAAGTCTATAGTTATCAAAATTGGACAATTCAAATGTGGTGAGTCTTCCTACTATCCCTTCAAAAGTTAATGCATTTCCTGGTACACATCTCAACTCTTGGATGGCTGAGACTCTAATAGCATAGATATGGAGTAGGGTTCTTAAGTATTTTCAATTGATAATATCATCTTCTAATCAACCACCCAAACTTCTTATTGCACTTACCACTTCTTTCATTCTAGCAACATATTGAGCAGCATTCTCACCTTCCTCCATTTTCATGTCATCAAACTTTCCTCTAAGGCTTTCTCTTTTGCTCTTTGAACATTTTGATCTCCTCCATAGATATTAGTCAAGGCTTTCCACATCTTGAATGTAGATTCACATCCCTTGATGTCATCAAATTCAGCATAGTTTAGTCAAGAGGCAATCTCCAACATTGCCTGATTATGCTCCTTCCTTTTGCTCAAATTATCTATAGAAAGGGGTCCAACTAGATCTACATGTTCCACTCCAATTGAGGTTTTTGCATAATCACCTATTGATCTAAGGTGCAACTTCATTAGGCTTTTCCATGCAGTGAAGGTATTCATTAGGCTTTGCCATGCAACAAAGTTATCTCTGTTAAGCTTGGGAACTTCTCTCTTAGACATCTTGATCTTCCTACTTCTAGTACCTTTAAACTAAATCAGAAAATGACTCTAATACCGATTGTTAGAAATTATTTAGAATAACTAAGAGGGGGGTGTGAATCAATTATTCAAGGTCTAAATGTCCAATTAAAAAAATTTCATCGAGTAAAGTGTGTCCATCAAATTGTTCATTCATCCAAGCTTAAATTTTTCCTACTTAGCAAGTTACTATAAATCAACATGGAAGAATAACACATGAAATATCAACACATAACACAGTGATTTATGTGGAAACCCAATTTGGAAAAAACCACCAGTAACATGCTACTCAATTCTCACTCTTCTAAAGTGATGCCCTATGAAAGGCCTACCCTATTAAAGGCTACAACACACTGTTAAGTGTCACCTGGTTAAAGGATTTAACCACCTTGTTAGAAGTGGGCCTAGTTAGAAGACTTTAGAACATTCATTTGGAATGTCACCCTATTAAAGGATTTACAAATGGTTGTTAAACTAACCCAATTCCATAGGATTTTACCCTAACTGATACAATTGCTAGAGAGTAACAATATCTGGTTTTGACCTGATTACAATTCACAACTTATCTTGTAGATTTTAGATCTCTATTTAGCTCTTCACAATTTTCCTGGCTTTCAATCTCTATAGCTCTAACAACTTGTCCTCCTTTCAAGCTTTGTCTCCTTAAGTCTTCATGCTTGATATACCAGTGCAATTCTCTCTTTCTAACCACTTATCAAAGTAGAGTCTTTGTGCTCTATTCTTCCTTCACCTTGATGCGTTCCCCTTGACACCTTTCAACCACTTCACAATATGGCACACTCGCAACTCTTCCTTCTTGGTTTGTGACTTCTTAAATAGAAGTATAGAATCCTCTTTCTTTCTCGATTCTTCCCTCCTTTAATTTTGGTTTGAATGGATTAGGTAGGATTCATTGAATCTAACCCATATTTTGTTCCTTCTAGAAACATCATGAAGAATCCTCTTGAATTTGCTAAATAATGGTTTACATAAAACTTTGTGCCTCTAACTCATCATCCTTATTATCCATCTATTTCACACCATTCAAGGTAACAACCTTGTGGGCTTAGATCTGGTGAATCTTTGACTTTTCCAATAATGTAGCAGCTTGACACTATTGAAACTCTAGTGCTTGGCACATACTATGTTGCTCGGCACCAACTACATTTTACTGATGCTCAACTCCTTCTATACACTCGGCACTTGGACTTCACTCGACACTTGAACACACTCGGCTCCTTCCGTATCACTTAGCACACACTAGATTTTGCATTTGCTTGGCACTAACTAAAAAATCTGCTTGGCTCAAACTAGCTTGCTTGACACTTACTAATGAGCTTAGTTAAGCTTTGTAGTCAACCTTGTTACAACTTATACTTCTAAAGTTTCTAAGTGTGTCCAACCTCTGTATCTTCAAGTCTATTGTCAGTACATCATTTTACCAATGTCTTAACTAATCCTTGCACTTCATTAAAAAATCATAACTCAACCTTTCCCTTAGGTACTTTTTTTACATATTGTTTATTGAATTCTCTTCATCAATCAACTAAGTGATAGTACTTGGATCTTATAAGCAATTGTCATCCCAACAAATAGTAGCAGGTTTGACATCAATGGCAAAACAATGATTGAAGACATTATTTATCAACCATATCCCTCTTTGCAATCAATCTTCTTCTTACAATGATCTTTTCAATTAGATTTCCAACACATCCATCTATAAGGTCTCTCTACCTTGCATTCATATCTAATGACTCAAATTCACATATCCCATTTAACTTCCTACACATATTTTTTCATTAAGCTAACTTCAATATAATTTGACAATTTTGTTTATCTCATTCCTATAATAAACTTACCATTTAAATAGTCTTTTAAAAAGTATTGCTAAAATATTTGACTTCTTTCATATTTGTTCAAGATTAATCCTTGAAATGAAAATAACTAGATAATTAAAATCTTTAATTTTGTTTTACTTATTAGTATTTGTCGTAGGCATATGCTATTGTAATAAGTTTTAATTAACTAGTCAATAGTAAAACTTATTTCAACCAATTAAACTAAATAATTTTTTTCTCAAATATATTTTTTACATAGAAAGTCAGTATAAACATGCTAAATTTTTAAGTTTTTTTTTTTGCCAAAAGTGGACGAGCCATTGGATATATATATATATATAAAATTGGTTCAAGAGCTCAACTAGGAAAGAACCAGAAAAGAAAACCTAGCATCGTCTCAATATGTACAAATTACAAGCATCAATATTGACAATCATTTTATCAATGTAGAAATATGATTCCACCAAAATTGAAAATTGATTGCATTTTACAATTTCAAGTGAATCAAAATAGCAACCATGAGGGAATCAATACAACCAAAATTTTCATATGTTTTACAAAACATTCCAGAAGTTTAGAAGAAAAACTAAAAAATAGAAGACTTCCATTGTACTATCTTTGATCCATGTCCTTGGCACCCTCTATAGAAGTGGAAGTCACACCAGGTTAAATCGAGTGACCCCATCCAAATTTTGAACATGGTAGTGGAGCCACCTCCCATGTTGAGCTTGAGCCTTAAATAGCAACATCAAAAATACCACCCCAAACTATTGCTTTGGAATTATCCAATTGGGGTTTTGGGACAAGGTGTCCTGAGCCAAGAGCACCTATAACAGGAACTGACCAGTCCCTAGGTTCAAAAGCTGACTACATTAAGGGAGCTAGAGGCTTCATCTTATGAGAAAATACATGTGCATTTGAAATTGGGAGACCCAAGGTGTCAAGCAGTGCAAATCCAATTTTCTTCACACCCTCAGTTATCTGAAAACCTGGAGCTTTTTTCGTGACTTGCAAGGTCTTGGTCAAGAACCATGAGTTGTGCTTTTCACATGACTTCTATAATGCCTCAAAAGTCACCAAAGCCTCATGTTTTTGCATGAGCATGGTCCATGAAAATAGCCGTCCCACCAAAGTATTTCTGGACCACAAATCATAACTCTGCATAGCCCGCTTCAATTTATTTTGCACCTAAAACTTAGGTCTGACCACCTTGTATGCAATGATTTCAAATCTTGATGTTGACTAAAGAAGATCCATAGCATTAGAGAGAAATATGGAAACCAAATTTGAAGGGTATAACACATTTCTAGAAGTTGCAGAGAAGAAGTCCTCCTTAATGGCAGTATGAATTGCATGATGAATGGAGGAAGAAAATAGAATGAACATAATATCCAAAACCTCATCATCTAAGGGATGAGAGAGTGCATCTTTGTCCACCACTGGTTGAAGCCTAATTCTATAATTTTTGGGTAGGATGCTTCTATGATATTGATGACAAGACACATTCTACATAAGCATCAAATGAGAATGACATCTTGGAAATTGATAAGGAAAACAAATAGAGTAGGGGAGAAGAAATCATAAAAAGAAATCCATTGTTCACCTATAAAAATCCCCCACCATACGCTCAAAATGTATGAAACACTTACTCCCATGTGAGTAATAAATAAGGTTCCATTACAACAAAGCCCAATTGCAACTGTGTAGAGCAAAGTACAAGATTGACAATCCCCAAAATTGAAGAAGGAACAAATATTCTGCAGCTGTATGTACTGGAATGATATAAAAAAATTATTACCATCTATTATTGTCATCCTTGATCAACTTGAAACACACTTTTGACTTAAATGCAGATTTGATCTTGCCAAATGTAAAACCACACATCATACTCAAGTGACGGTAACAACTTGATAATAGCAATGCGGAAGGATTCAGTATACTTCACCATAGTTTCACACATGCAAACCTCTATGATCATCAAAGTAGCACAGTACCACTATAATTCCTCATTAATACCTTCACAAACTTGGACACCATACCACCATGTATTACCTATCAAACACTTGGTTAATACTTACCTAAATCACTCAGCAAGATCAGATAGCTCAGTCATCAGTATACCCATGAGCACTCAGTAAGAACAATGGCCGAGTAACTTGGCATGAGTCTCTCCCATCTTAACTTGGCAAGCACCTAGCTGGAAGTCGATCGACACCCTGCCACTTGATGCCTAGGGGGAGCTCGATAATCACTAATATGAGAAACTCGATAAGCCTCAAGTAACTTAGTCAAAATTAAACCTAAGCTTGCTCGGTAAACACAAAGCCAAGGGTGACTTGGTCAATACTAAACCCAAACTTGCTAAACTTTGTCAATACTAAACTTGGTAAACACTAAGCCAAGGGTAACACAATCAATATGGAACTCAGTAAACACTAAGCCAAGAGTAACTTGGTCAATACTGAACCTGATCATACTAAACTCGATAAACACTAAGCCAAGGGTAACATGGTTAACACTAAACCCAAGCTTACGCTTAATTTTTAAGTTATTAATTGTTCAATATTATTTTTCTACTTTCCTATTGGTTAATTAGTTTGGGGTCTTATACAAAGATTTCATGGAGTCATAATGTCACTTGCAATTTCTTAGATAGTTCTACAATACATTATTATAAATATGTAAACATAAACATTCTATTTTATAGAACACTTTAAAACATAATTAATAGTTAAAAAAGAATAAATTTGACTATAATAATAATTGTTTAAAAATTACAAATATGTAAACATAACCATTCTTTGTTTTTTTGCACACTTTGAAACATAATTAATAGTTTAAAAAGAATAAATTGGACTATATTAATCGTTAAAAATTTACAAATATATAAACATAACCATTCCTTTTTTTTAGCACACTTTAAAACACAATTAATAGTTAAAAAAGAATAAGTTGGACTATAAGATTAATGGTTAAAAAAGAATCAATTTTCATGTCTTTTTTTAATCTAAAATGTTATATTTTATAATTTATCAAAATTTTAATTTTTTTCTTGCAATTAATTTGATATATTTTATACAAATTATTGTATTTGTCATAGGCAATATACTATTGCAGTTTGTACAATTAGTAAAATAATTATATACTTTTGCACCAATCACAATTAATATTTTTTTCATAAATTTAATATTTTAAAAGTTTTATGTTTATTCTTTAATTTTTGATCTGATACAGTTTATTTATCTTTAATACTATTGGCTCAATTGATTGTGTTATAGGAGCCCTTTTCTTGGAGGCTCTACCATATTGCATTTTTTGTTTCTAAATTTTTGCAATCAATTATATATAACTTGTTAATACTAATATGTTTTTAATATGAAACTATAAATATATTCAATAAAACTATATAATATATAAATAAATCTATTGACAATTTATATATGACAACAAATTTTATTATTTGCACTCATAATTTTAATTATTATATATTATTTATTATATTTTGAACAATATTATACTATATTATAATTATATATTTTAAAATATTTAATTAACTATACTTTAATATACATGTTATAAAGTAACTACTACAATTTTAAAAATATAAAATATATTATTATATGATTTATATATAATATAATAATCTACTTTAACATTTTAAAATAAAATTAAATATACATTATAATAAACCTTATGTTATCTAATACAATCTTATCAATTACAATAGTTTATTCTCTAAAATATAATTTAAAACTACTAGCAAATACAAGCCATTATATGGCACTTGTCTTAGAATATTTTTATTGTCTCACTAAAGGTATTTATTCAGGAAGATTTTTAAATTATAGTTTAATGGATTGAATATTTATAGTTTTAATTACATTTCTAATTATTCTGCAAATACTATTAATTATATTTTTATTAATAGTTTTAATATTTTTTTAATCTATATTTCTAATTAAATAATTACATTTTCTATTAAAAATAATAAATTTGACTATAAGATTAATTGTTAAAAAATTACAAATATATAAAACATAATTAAAACATAATTAATAGTTAAAAAGAATAAGTTGGAATATAAGATTAATGGTTTAAAAAGAATAAATTGTCATGTCTTTTTTTAATCTAAAATATTATATTTTATAATTTATCTATATTTTAAATTTTTCTTGCAATTAATTTGATATATTTTATACAACATTGTTTTTCTATGAGAATATATTTATTGTCTCACTAATATTATCTATCATGCTAGATTTTTAAATTATATATTAATGAATTGAATATTTATAGTTTCAATTACTAGCCACTAGTAGCACTTATTTTCTATTAATTATAAAGATTAAAAGAAAAGAAAATTATTATTTACTTATATTTCATTTGAAATATTATGTTCAAATTTATTGTATCAAATCTTTCAATATTTTTAAATATTTATTTTTATAAGTTACTATTAAATATTATATACAAAGTTACAAAGTTGACATAATTAATTATAAGCAATAAAAACAATATCACACATTCAAATGTTCAAATGATTAAAGCGGCATCAAAATGCACAAGTTCTCTTTCCATGCTGGAACTCAAACGGTCTTTCTTTTTTGTTTTTTCAATATTACGTTGAGAAAAATATTCATCCATCTTTCGTTTTATGGGTCGTTCATGTAAAAAATAGGGGTAGATTGTAAATATTTTTGTTCCCATCGCTTCTTTCTATTGGAATTAAAATAGAGCCTCCAATTGATATGGAGATGAATAGAAAGGCAAAGATTGAGTTGTCACTTTTAACATACAAAATGCTAGAGAAAAATCATTGAAGATAGCAGAGCCAATGTGGATTTAGAAATGATGAAAAATAGATTCATTTGTGCAAGAAAATGCATCAAACAAATGGGAACAGAGATTGATTGGAAGTGATGTCTAAAATTTGTGAAAGAAATGTTGAATCCCTAAAATCCCATCAAATTGTATAAAATTGACATTGACCTCATTTGTCACTATCATTATTTGTTTTAGGTTTTATGCAACCATGACATCCTTGACCATTTCAGCGGTGGAGGATTGTATGGTTTTGCGAAACATCTCTATATTTTGTATCAAGTAAATTTTACGGTTGAGTTCTTTTGGAATTCATTGCTTTGAATTTTAATCCTTGGTGTTCAAGGCTCTCAAATACTTTTCTGTGTCAACTACTAAGGCTTTGAAATACTCTTGGAAGCTGATCCTCATATATTATGGTCTTGATTCTCTTCTCTTTGTGCTTACTACATTGCTCACAACTTTAGTTTGAGAATCTTCTAGTATATTACTCTAAGTAAGATCTCCTCTCCACTTCTCCTTTTTTCTGATAATTCAGCCATTCTATCAATTGTTGTTCATAATTTTGTAGAGGTTGAGCATCTTAACTATGCTCTGCTCTTAATTTTAAATTCTTCCTTGCATGTTGTTGTGTTGTTAACTAGAAGATTGGAAGCATTTATTTATGGGCTTTATAGTCTTCCCATATTAATTTTGTTATCTCTTTTTGGGTAGACTCAGGTTTGGTTCAGTTTTGGTTGAGATGGGTGCCCCTTTAGACCACAATGATAATGATTTGTAGTTAAGCTAGGACACTTTTGAATGAATCTGATTTGTAGTTCTACTACGACAATTTCAATTTCAAAAATCTCGATGCTTAAAAATTATTAAATTTATTAAAAAATTTACAGATTAAAAATTATTAAATTTATTTTTATATTTTTTCATATTAGATTTTTACTATACAATTTATTACATGCATTATATTATTATTATTATAAAAGGTTTATTAGAAAATCTACGAAATAGTTCTACATTCACTTAGATGGAGATTATATAATATTTCATTATACTAATTATCCATATTAGGTGGAAAAGGTTCCAATATAGATTATTTTTTATTATTTTAACAAAATAATCCAAATTAATTTAGATTAAGATTTGTTGTAAATTTTATTAGTTTTAATTAATTTAGGTGGAAATTATATGATATTTAAGTAATACTTATTGAGGTGGAGATTATATGATATTTAAGCAAAAATTATTATAGATTGATATATATAAGCTTAGTTGAAATTTGATAAGGTAGTTGGGTTTTTTTCTCTTTGAAAATTAGGATATCTTTTTAAATAAAGAAAATGCCATATAGAAATAATTCATGATTCATCCTTTAGGCAAGAGCCTACAACATAAAGGTAAATTGTAATCCTCTTATCAAAGAGGTCTTGGGTTCGACTCTACTCACGCTTGATAAATGATAATAATAATTAATCACAACACAATAATTAATCTTGGCTTCGGCCTCTTACCGATAAAAAATATATATATTTAAAAAGATCATGACTTATCCTTTATATTGAAAAAAATCTAGATTGGTTTAAGAAGAGATTATTTGTAAATTCTCTCAATTGATTGGTTTAGTAAGAGATTAGTTGTAAATTATCATAATTGTTGAATCATGTGGTATTGTAAGTACAATAGTTCTAAGCATATTTCACTAAAAATTAGTTGACAACAAGTGTTGTAGACTTATGTAATACTTTTATGTTAATTAAAATATAATTTTAGTTGTAAAATTAATAATAAATTAATTTTACAACTAAAATAATTAGAAATTAATTTTACAACTAAAGTTATATTTTAATTAACTTTAAACTATTACAACAAGTATGTGCACTATGTGGCACTTATTACAAATATGTAAACATAACGATTCCATTTTATAGCACACTTTAAAACATAATTAATAGTTTAAAAAAAGAATAAATTGGACTATAATAATAATGGTTTAAAATTTACAAATATGTAAGCATAACCATTCTATTTTTTTTAGCACACTTTTAAAGATAATTAATAGTTAAAAAATAATAAATTGGACTATTTCAATCATTAAAAATTACAAATATATAAACATAACCATTCCATTTTTTTTTCACACTTTAAAACATAATTAATAGTTAAAAAATAATAAGTTGGACTTTAAGATTAATTGTTTAAAAAGAAAAAATTGTGTCATTTTTTAATCTAAAATATTATATTTTATAATTTATTATTTTAAATTTTTCTTGCAATTAATTTGATATATTTTATACAACATTATTTTTCTACACTAATATATTTATTGTCTCTCTAATAGTATTTATTAACCTAGATTTTTAAATTATATTTTAATGGATTGAATATTTATAGTTTTAATTACATTTTTAATGTAATGCCCCGCCAAGGGACCCAAAAGAATTAACCTAAATTCTTACTAAGTTTGCCAAACAATTTTTTTTTTTTTAAACATGAAAGTAAACCATACATAACATAGTAGCGAAAGAAATAACAATATCCAACTGAAAGTAAACATAACATACATACATGACAAGTTACATTCCTTAAGGATCCATTAATGTAACACTACCACACAAAAAAAAAAAAAAAACAAATAAATTTGAAAGCAATAACAAGTACAATGAACGCAATAATTTTTATTTATTTAATTCAACTTATTACAAGATCAAGTACAAAGATTGAACCTCTCTCAATCTTGAAACCTCAAAATGAAAGATGATATCATCCAAATATGTTTTCATTAATATGCTAATACATAAAGATTTTAGTACAATAATGAAGTACAACATCATTCTTAAACACCTATGTCCAACATAGGGACCCTAAATGTTGTTTCAAAAGGTAACTTCAATAGTCGTCCTTAGCTAATTGCTAAACAACTCGAAGCACCTGGAAAAACACACAGAAATGCAACACAACACAAAAGGGGGCTTAGTACACACTAAGTTGAAAAGCGTAATCCAACTGCATACACGTTAGAACAAACATATACATAACCATAATGCAGATATCTGATTCACTTTAACATATAGTGCAGTTGCATAATTAATATGTAAGAAGTAAACATTTACTTAACAATGCAAAATTAAACTCGCACTAAGAATAATCCATAAATGAATCATATATATACTGAGGTGTCATCGTTATGGCACTAAGATTCTGCATCCATGTATGGTATGCTCATAGTCAACACATAATGGTATTCTCTATTATACTTGTCAATGACAGAATAGAGATATGCCTTGTTCTCCGTACTTAACCATATAGATTTAAGTAATAGGTAAGGCCAAATATTTTTTTTAAATGTAATTAACCCACCCAATTCACTTTAAAGTTATCGCTGAATTAATTAACTGAATAGGATATACTAAATTCAACCACCCTGATATATGTTCATCACAACTATTCTTAAAGTACACATCAAATAGATTACAAAAGAATGTACATGCAACAGATATAAAATCAATATAAAACATGATACTACATCCTTTAATCCATTCGTAATACATCTTATTCTGCCAATTTCAAAAGTAACCTAGTTTTGTGAGGCCTCACCCAATTCCTCATAGTACCAATGAGATAATTGCATTATGATGATTTTAATCCTATGTTTGATACACTTTTGAGGCTATAGGGTTATGCCATTTTAAAATCTGCATTTTGATGATCCGCAATTACCTCTGCATATTATGACCTAATTGATGCATTTAATGATTCTATTTCATGTTGTAAGCTATTGACATTGCTTTAATAGAAATTGAATGGTAGAAATGCTTGTAATATAAGAAGGTAATGTTGAAGTGGAAATTAGAGTTAAAATATAAATTTTGTTATGCATTGAGACCTAACCCGCATACCTAGGAATTCAATAGTTATGGATTTAGCATCTTGTCGTAGAATATGAAGTTATTCAAAATATTAAATTGACCATGTTATGTTGATAAGTAAATTTTAGTTTTATAGTATTTTGAACATTTTACATGGAAATTTTTAGAAGAAGTAATGTAATTAAAAGGAATGAAGTATGGAACTCAAATGTCGAATGTGATATGTAAGTTTTGATATTTTAATATTTTGAAGGTTATATTTGAAATGATTAAGAAAGGGAAAGTTAATTTGAGATGATGAAATATATGTGAGCCTAATGTTGAATGAGATAATGATTTATTTTACATATGCTTATATGATTTTCTTGGACTACTGACGCTCGAGTTTAGTGTGCAGGAATTTGACCATGGGTTAAAGGGGAATTAAGGCTCAAACTACTACAAACATGACATAACCAAGGTTGAATTAGTGGAAAAGATTCAAACCTAATTGTAATGTGTTTTATTTCGTATATGTGAATTGTATATATGCATAGTAGCCTAGTTCATGTATTATTGTAAAACAAGTCATTTTTTTTTAATATAATGTGATATTTTGTGTGTGTCACTTGACACTTGTGGTTGTTATGTGATTGTCATGCCCAAACTATGAGGGCAAGAACACAAATTTTTTTTAAAAAAATAATTATTAAATAAACAAGTTCTAATTTTAAAATGATTGTGATTACAGTTTAAGAAAAAGATCTCTTCGATAAGTCTTAAGTTTTAAAATCTTCACACAAGAATTAATCATTGATTTATCCTTTATCATTAATTTGGTTAAAACATTACTAAGTATAGTTATTAAATAAAGTTCTTTAGGATGAAATGATTGAGATAACATTTTGCGTACAGATTCTCTACATTATGTCTTAAGATTTTAACATGAAGACGATTATATCTTATGTGATAAGATTGATATCGATCATTAATTTAAATAGATTGTTAATTAGTCTACTAAATTATGATACAAGGGACTAACCTTCTTAATTAAACCCATTAATATTTACATCTGATGCTAACTATCTTTTACAAAGTTAATTTAATAAATCAATTTATTAAAGACCAAATTAACAAAATTCTATTTAATATTAACATTTCTAAAATCTAAGATTTAACTTAAATCTAAACAGAATTTATCTTAAATTAAATACCATATTCAGTTTTACATATATCTAATCGAAACTAAAAATATTACAAAACTAAATAAATTAACATTAATATATAAACAACTAAATTAATCTACAAAAAATAAAGCTAACTAAATCTAATATAATTGACTAGTCATAGTTCTAAACTTAATTACATTTAACTAACTTTAATGACTTTTCTAAAACATGCTAAAAAAAGATACTACTACAAAACAAATATATATATATATTTTAACAAGCATAAATAACCAACAAAAATAATTAAATCTAACATTAACTAATCTAAACTTAAACTAATTCTAACAAACATATAAATTAACAAACTAACTCTATAAAACAACCTTAAATTAAACTAACCTATACTATCTTAACCCCTCCTCCCTACACCTACCCCCACCCTACACCTACCCCCTACCCACCTCTATGGGCAGCGCTTCCCAAGGAAGCGCTTCCCAAGGAAGCGCTTCCCAAGCGCTATCCTTGGGACAGTGCTCTGCCCCACGCTGGCAAGTGCAGACCCCAAACAAAGGTGGGTGGCTTAAGTTCTAGATGCATGTTTAGTACATTTGCAACTTGTTGAAAGTGCAAGAAGAAGGTGAGTGCTCCATAAGATAAGGGGTAGATGGGAGATGGGATGTGGGGGACAAAATGATGTCACCCTCCCACATACAAAAGACTTTAATTAAAACAAAAGTCCACTTTAATTTCAAACCAAAACTGATGTCCCTTATGAAGGAAAAGGGTATGCATTAACTCATAAAGTTTTATGGGTGAAGATATGATGGAATTAAATATATATATATTTGAATTTCTTTTTAAAACTTTATCATGAAAAGTATGTCTTAACCTGATTTTATTTGCCACAAAAAAATTTTCAAATGAAAAGAATATTTAAAGGGATATTCTCTGTTCATAAAATTTTAATTCTTAAGCCCATACAAAAGGCAGAGAGTTTTTACTCTCTTGGAGCACATTTTTGCTAGTCATAAAATTTTCTAAGTATAAATTTAGAGTCATATATATATATATTTTAAAGGTGTATATATATATTTTTTTGACAAGATTTAAACATTGATACAATGATTTATGTTTTTAAAATAAAAAAAAAACATGACTAAATTTGATCTCTTAACATTTTGAATATAACTATTAACTATAATCCTCTTTTCTTTTTTTTAACATAAGTTTTTTTTTCATTTTAATCATATAATGAACATATAGAGAACTTGAAAATTTGCTCAAATCAACTGAATCTACATCCATGGTTTAAGTTTTTTTTTCAACATAAAAGAAAACCTTAAAATTTTTACCCAATTAAATCAACACCATTTCCATCTTATTTTGATGTGCATCCATCCAAAATAAATTCTACAAAATTTAATCACATGACAAGCAAATATGCTCAAAACACCAATTTTATTGGCAAACCTGATTCAAGGCTCAGCCGGGAAAGAATCAGGAAGAAAACTCGGCTTCGTTGCCATTTACAATAAGGTTTAAAAATATAATTTACAATAGGATCTCAATCCCAAATTTCAACAATTAAATCAAATTTTCTTCATGATCATAATTAAGGAGTTTGTACTATTTTCTGAATCTCATTTCAAGAACCATGGAGGAAGCAAATATCTGATTGGGTGACAACCAAGCATAACCAAGAGAAAATCAAACATGCATAATCATACATGGTTTACACAATAGGATTCACAATGAATCAAAACTAGGGAAAGGTGGATTCTTCCAACAGGAGAAGTCAAGCACAACACCAATTCAGATGCCCAATCGGGGCTAATAACCAAGAACTTCCGTTCTTCCATTTAAACATGCCATATTCATACCAGGTTTGTGCTGATGGGTAGGGGCCCATAACACCCTACCATTTATCCCTCTTCTCATCCTGAGAAGAGACTCTACATTGGTTGGAGTCCAACTAAACAGACCTTTCCCAAAATTGGTTACTTCTGCCCTCTCCAAGGGTGAGTAATACCAAAACACCCATGCAAGGAAAACTCAAAAAAAATTTTTGCAAACACAATCATGAAAAGAAAACAACCAAAATAACATAGCTTTCAAATCTTCCCAACATACCCACAACCATACAAACAGTGAAACAACAACACGGTAGCATGAACATGAAACAAAACATAAAAACTGAATAAGGGGGATGAGAATTTCCTACCTTCACAAAGAGGTAATGGAAATGAACAAGTTTGAGTAGAGTATAACTATTTCCACCCACTAGCAATTCTAGAAACTCCTAACTCAACCTACACTATGGTTAAACCCTAAGTGGAGATGAGGTGAGGTAACTCAAGATAACCATGGTCAATTTTCGCACAAAGGTTAAAAGGAACTTTTTGAGTGACCTCGAAAGTCAAAAAAAGGGGCTTAGGGGTTGGAAAAGACCCCTAACCCATACTCATACCCTTTGGGTATAATAATTTCATGATTTAAGCCTTAGGAAAGAAGTTTAGAGCCAAATAAAATCTAGGAATAAAATAGCACCTTCTAACTACTCTAACTTGCAAATTAAGCACTAATCTGGATCAGGGATGACTAACCTTAATTAAGAACCTAATAGAAAACTAACACTAACTTAAACCAACTTGGTCCAAAGGTTAAACAATTAACCCTAAACAGCCACTGAAGCACATAACCATTTTACAAGTGTCAAGCGACACTGAAAGAACATAATTATGAACATTAACATTCAATGAACAATGAAGATGCATACATACATCTCACAATACAAATACGTGAATTACGAACAACAAGGTTTTCAAATTTAGCACATAGAGATCAATTCTGTTCCTCCATAGGGTTTCTCAGCTAAAATATCTGCACACTCATTACACACATCAGTAGTCCCATAAAATCACATGTACATAAATGTATATGTATCAAAAATTTACATAAATTAAAACATACATCAATAAAGGTTTCTTCATCCTACATAATTCTTAACCATTTAAAATATCTTAAATCAAAATCTCACTCATACATTTACTGATTTCATCAACATACATATACATGAAATATTAAATGATAATAATCAAATATATTTGAAAATAACATCACACAACATGAAATAATAAAATATGTTCTAAGCATCAGATAATGTCTCGACATCTCGAGTCGTGAATATCAAAAAACAATAGTAATGCATCACTATGCTACGATGAGTCGGGGCGAGGCCTCACAATGATATGACATGTTATTCGTCAATTGATCATGTGGCCACCTTATTCCGTGATAAATGCCTCAATTGAGGAATTTGATTATTGCCTTAGTCAGTAAAAGGACAAGGTCATCACCTTGGGGAATTTGAAATTTGAATCACCTAGCTTTGGGAGGGTCATAAAGTAACTTTAAGGTAAGTTGGGATTAAAATTAACCCCACCCATGTTAGTACTATAGGCTAGGGAGCTATTAATGACCTCTAGGGTGTCTAGTGGACCTAGGAGACCCCATGAAAATGATATTCTTTATGGAATCCGAAAATGAGAAGGATATATATATATAGAGAGAGAGGTATGGCTAAATGAGAAACCACTTGGCCACTCTCTAATTTTAGAGACAGTTAGGTTTTGGAGGGAGAGGAGGGGAGCTCTACTACAACTATCCTTACCCTAGCTTGGACCAAGGTTGGTATCTCAAACTTGCTTCCTTTTTTTTTTCTTTCTTTTAGCATGGTTAAGCCAATCTGCAAGTGTGGAGTTTACCAATGGAGTATGCATTGCATTGCATTGTGGAGTAACATTCATGTGAGTGTTTGAATGGTGTTCATTCCATGTAGATTAGTGTGACACCATTGTGCATCTTGTTGTATTGTGTGGAGTATTGTGAGTATGAGGTTTGGATTTCCTCTATTTCCTTGTTGCATTATGGGTGTTGATATTGTGTTGTGATAATGTGATGTGCTCTTGAAAATCTGTTGTTTTATTGCTACTTGGTTTTGTTTTCTTATTGTGCTTGAGTGTTCTTATGGGTGTGGGACTTACACTCACCCTTGTGGGAAGGGAAGATAAGTCCAGGGTGAATGGGCAGTAGTTGGATTGCATAGTTGAGGACCGTGGAGTATGGGCTCCATTGTATGCCATTGTCATATTCATATTTTGCCTTGGGGGAGGATGAAAAAAAAAAAGAAATGGTGAGGAAGGAAGTAACTAAAGTATGGGTTTGTAGGAAGCTAAAGCTGTTGGTTGTGTGTGGTGGAGGATGTTGTGTTGGTAGTGTGTGTGGTGGAAGATGTTTATGAAGCCCCGAAAGGGCATGATATTATGAAGCCCCGAAAGTGATGCAAAGCCACACCTTGGAAAGCTCAGGAGGAATACTCACTCAATTGATTTACTTCAAGGGGCACGACATCAATCAGTCGAGATTAAACTCGAACCAAACTCAAGATTGGATTAATCAGAATATATAAATCTCCATAGTTTATCTTCACCCGCACACCAAGATCTTTAACCCGAAATGTCCTCAAAGAAAATATATTTGCACTTTGACAAGAGAGACGGGTTAAAGATCTTGGTGTGCGGGTGAAGATAAACTATGGAGATTTATATATTCTGATTAATCCAATCTTGAGTTTGGTTCGAGTTCGATCCCAACTAATTGATGTCGTGCCCCTTGAAGTAACTCAGTTGAGTGAGTATTCCTCCTAAGCTTTCCAAGGTGTGGCTCTGCATCATTTTTGGTATCAGAGCTTGAGAGTTGCAGGTTGTGAAGTTATATGTTGAACGCCCCTGATCAAGATTCCTCAATAGGGTCAAGCAAGATGGTGACCAATGTAGAGTTAGTGAAGAAAGTCGAGGAGCAAGAAGAACTTAGCCAAAAAGAGAATAGAGAGTTGAAGGAGATAGTGGCAGAACTAGCTAGTAAGTTGGAATATATGCAGAATGTAGTTGAGAAGAAAGAAATGAAAGAAGAAATGGAAGAAGAAGAAGCAAAAAGAAAAAGCTATAGCCAAAGACATTCTATATTTCGAACAAAGTGCAAGTGCAAGAATAAGGTATGCAAAGTTATAGTTGACAGTGGTTCCTTTGAAAATATAATCTCAGTAGAAATGGTTGAAAAATTGAATCTTCCAAGAGTACCTCATGATTTACCTTACAGAGCTTATGGGTTAGGAGATGAACAGTGGATTGATGTCTTTGAAAAGTCATATGTTTCTTTTAACATTGGACCATATTTTGATACCATTGAATGTGATATTATGCCTTTAAAAGATTGTCACTTGATTTTGGGAAGAGCATGGCAATATGACAGGTCAACCATATATGATTGTAGAGAGAACACATATACTGTCAATAAGGATGGAAAGAAGATGGTGTTGTTTCCATTGAAGGATGATGAAACATGGAAGGAATCAAGAAGTATAGGTCTTATTGATAGGATAGCATTTCCAATGCATGATGAAGTGAAAGAGGAAGTGAAAGAAGTTTTGGTAGAGGCAAATGAAACTACAGAGAAGGCAGCCATAAAGAGTGTAGATGTATGTGAAGTTGGTATAAAAATCTCAACAATAATAGATGTAAGTTGTCCTTTGGAAGGGAAAGAACCTGAAGAGCAGAAAGAAGATAAATTGCAGCAAGTAAATGTTGATGAGAAGAATAAAGAGGAAAGTCCTATGGGATTTGAGTGTGATAAAGTTATGGTTGGAACAATAATGTGTCCTTTGAAAATAGAGATGAGTACAATGCTGAAAGGTACTCCTATGAAAGAGAGTTTGGAGGAAAATAATGAAGCCTTCAAAATGCATGATGTAGTGAAATGTCAAGAGCAATGGCATGAGGATGGAGATAAAGATTGTGTAGCAGCAAGTTCTAAAGAAGAATCTGATTTATGGGAAGAGTTTACAGCCATCATGGGAGAATGAAAAAGCAATGGTGGTAGTATGGAGACTCAACATGAAGAAGTTTTCAAAGAAGAGGTATCAGATGATGTTATGGACAAAGAAGATGAGGCTGGATATATTTATGATAGGGCAACAAATTATTTTTGGGACATAAATTTCAGAATAAAAATTCAAGTGTATGTAGAAATAATAAAAATTCAGAATGTGATGAAGTTACAAGTGTATGTAGCAGCCATACAAATTCAGAATATGATGAAGTGGATGCATAGTGAGCAGCAAATAATTTTTATCTTACCAATGGAAAAAAAACCAAAGGTAAAGATGAAAGAGAAAGAGAAAATTCAAATGATACAAGTTCAAGAAAGGCCAAGTTTTCTAATGGAAGAAAAGTACAAACCAAAAGTCAAGATGAAGGGATACATATGTTTTTCTAATGCTTTGTTTTGTAGGTGTTTCCAAGGAACTTGGAAACTTTTGAAATTTGGGAGTATGGTGCATGAGCACGTCTGCGATAGGAAGTTTGGTGGCGACAGGAAGACAACTTGCAATATGACTAAAATGCAGGGTACAAAGCAAATATCAAAAAGTTTTGATTTTAAAATCTAAATTTTGAAATGTTTGTGTGTGTGAGTTTAGAGTTTTATGTTTTAAAATAATTTCCTATGATGTGGTGGCATAAATGGAGGAGTGAAATGATAAACTCTCCAAATATAGCCACTTAGGACCATGTGTGTTTGTTTTAGTGGAGTTAGTAGTGTGCAATGATTTAAGAATCTAATCATATCCTAAAAAAGGACGGATAGTTGGCAGCAAGAATATTCATAATTTTTGAAACAGTCTCCTATTCTTGGATAGGGACATTTCATATTCCTTATTTAGGGAGTCAGTTTTTAGAGAGGAAGAGAGAGGAAGAAGACAAGTTTTTTATTTTTGGGTTGAATTCGGTATTTTGCAGAAATCAGTCTTAGTGCGTTTGTAACATCTCCCAAATGCAATGTTGGATTTTGATGAGCTTTGGATATGTTTTTATAGGCCTAATTACGCCTATCTTCACTAGAGCGATTGAAGAGTTTTCATCTGGTTCAAAAGTTATTCATGTCTGAGTGCAGGTCTATCTAGAGACAGCAAGAAGCAATATTTTGCAGAAAAATGTACTCTGATGTGTGGTCAATATCTCAAGTTTGAACCGTAGATTTCTCTCAAATTTTTATATGCTGTTTGAAACCTAGTTATTCCAAATCTCAACGGTTAGATTGAGTAAATATTTTTTGGTTCGAAAGTTATTCATGTCTGAGTGCAGGTCTATCCAGGAGGCAGCAAGAATGTATTTTCTAGGCAATTTGTTTTAAAACTTTTGTTTAATGGATTAAGTGGATGGAAAAGTATATAGAATGGATTTAGAGAGTATATGCATTTTTAATGTGTATGAAGAAACTCAATTAATACATTGTGATGTTTGATTTTAGTGTGTGATCCTAAAGGTTGTAGATGCCCCTTGATGCAACTCAGTTGAGTGTTTGATTCCTCCTAAGTTTTCCAAGGTGTGGCTCTGCATCAGAAAGGGCCTTGTATTTTGTTGATTTAGCCCCAAAAGGGCATGAATTTTATGGAAAATATGATATAAAATGGTAAACCTCCTTGTGTTTCCACCTTCACCCTATGTTCAAGGTTCCAATGGTGAGCCTTTGTGAAATATCCTTGGGATGGGATTTGTTGCATTTTTGCTATGTGGTGTATATGTTTCTTACAAGTGTGTATGTGGATTTCATTTGAGCCTTGTTCCCCTAGCATGGGGGTGGTCTCTTTGAGGCCTATGGTTGGGTGGAAAGCACCCATGGTCCTTGTTGTTTTGTTGTGATGCATTTGCAGGTTCTTAGAGAAAAATCTTGGAAACTTGGAGTCCTTGTTATCTTCCATGTGCATAGGAGTAGAAGACAATGTTGCATTGAGATGAGATAGAGAGAAAAACTCCATTTTGTTATGTGAGCCTAAATGTATTGAAAGAGAAACCTAGTGTCTTAGTTTGATTGTCAATTGAAAGGTTGTGAGTGCTCATGTGTAGTAAAAGTATTTTCCATTGTGTATATTATGATATGTTGACTTCACCACCTTTTTTTGTATCATGAGGGTATCACTGAAGATAATTCATTGTAATAATATTATTGTTTTATTGGATGGTAACATGAATCAAAGATCCAAATTACTTGATGCTCTTGAGTGGAATGCCAAAGAAATTTTATATCATAGAAGAGATAATATTCATAGGAAGAATTATCTTGGTGGATTGCTATTATCATTTTAGTTCCATTGTTTACCAATTGTGAATGTACATTCAAATCTAGATCTGCATAAGAAGATAATGTTGAGAAAATGGTTTCTAAATTTCATAATTCATAGATAGGGATAATCCAGATAACTTCATATAAAGTCTTGTCATGAAATGTTTAGCTATTGGATTAAGTTTAATGTTTTGAACACTAAATGAATCACAATTTTAAAACTATACTTAGTTTATAATTATCTCCTAATTATTCTTGCAATAAATTACCTTGAATATCCTAGATTACAGAAGAAGAAAATCAAGTGATGATATAAAATATACAAGGCTTAAGACATAAGCTTGCTATAGGTGCACATTTTATCCTCTAGAAAATGTATGAGAAAGTAAAATAAATCTCTTCTCTTAATACAAACATTAAAATATTCAAGAGTATTCCTTAGACTCCTAGGACCCTATAACCTATAAAGCATATTTTAACATAATAAACTCACCATCATATTAATTGCATTAGAAGGGACCTCATATGAGACACATAACTTGAGTCAACACCCTATCAAATCAAAAGAAACTTTAAAAAAAAATATACAATTCTCATGTTAAACAAACCTAAACTAGCACCAAGTAATATTTTAAACAAGACATAGCATGAAAAACAACCTACTATATTATCTACCCTTGGCGATCATGGGTTGGTGAATGAGAAAACAATTTAATATGCTATGGAGACCAAGGTATTTAATTTCTCTGACATGACCAAGACTTATTTCATCCACCTATTCACTAGGCGCTTTGTGCCCTCAAATATTATATTGGAATACCTTGCAAGTTTATGACATAATTCTGACAAGAGGGGATGACTTCCATTTTGTCCTTGATGCCATGATTTTCCTTGGAAGAAGTTATGGCATTTTATATGTCTTTCTTCACCCACCTAATTAAGACTAGGATAAACTCCACACTGCCAACAATATGGGACCAAGTAGCAAGTTGATTTAACATGGGAATTCAAAATGCATATCTTCTAGATCAAAATTAATAGGATTTGACTCATGGAAAAGGTGCCTATGCTTGTCTTGGCCAAAAATTTGATAACTGAGTCCACCATGGAGAGAAACCCAAGGAACTCACATGGTCTATGGGTAAGTGAAGAAGATTATAGGGTAGTAGCATGTGGGTAGTAGGGTGATTTGGAACTTTGCTAGAGAGAAAGTATGTCATCTTCTTAAAAGAAATGTGAGTGGGGTCAAGTTAATGGACTATGACTAATAGGGTATTTTAGATAGATGGATGATTAATATGTTCTTATGCATTCATTTTGCTACCTTAGTATTAGTAAGGATATATTATCTTTTAAAATCATTCTTTTATGATATATGTTTATATAAATGAATTGATCATTCTTTTCACTACAATTTCAATTGTAGTAGGTATTGACCCTAATATTAAAATGTGATGTCACTTGCATTAGAGATATAATATGAATAATAAATAGATAATTCAATATTAATAACTATGTCAATGAAAGCTGTAAGTTGGGATATGAAGAAAAATAAAAATATACACCCATTGATTTTGGGAACATTTTAAATACTCTAGAAAAGTGTTAATTATGTATATATTGTTATTTGAATCGATTGCCTAGAGTAGCATAGTTGGCATCAAAGTTGATGATAGTTCTAATGGATGGTTAATCGAGGGTTACATGCATTGAAGAAATGTTAACTCATATGAAAAATTAGTAAAGATGACATTTTGGTATAGTCCAACTCAGTGATGATATAGTTGTAACACACATGTCTTTTGGAGGTTATTTAGGCGTACGAAATTAATTAATTAATAATAATAATAATAATAATAATAATAATAAATTTTTTTTAAAAAAATTGTGCTTAATCTACATTTAGGGTAAATTTAGGGCATGACAAGTTTACTATAACAATAGGAACAAAACTTTAATATTAAGATCTCATAAATATAATTAACTGACATATCACCTTAACAATATTCACCAAATCTTAATGCTACACAATTGAACCCTGCTATCGTAATAAACTAGATTAATCTTCAAAATGACTAAGATAATAGAATTAGAGTAAATATGATATTCCTATTTTAAATGACTTTCATCAAACAAATATCAGAAAACTAACATTATTTGAAAACAATTTCCAACTCAATATTAGATGGAAAAAAAAACAAAACTTCATCAGAATAATAAATCCAATTCATATATATATATATATATATATATATATATATATATATATATATATATATATATATATATATATATATATATATATATATATATATTCCATATGGTTAATATTTCAAACCCATTCAGTTCCAGTATATAATGGTGTTTATTTCAACCTCTGCTGACTTATATTTTACTGTTAAAAAATATCACCTACTATTCCATATAACAGTTTCCTACAACATTCTAATAAACAACTGTTCAATCATTACAAATATTATCATACAAATATAACTTAATCAATAATGCTAAGATTTTATTTATCTTATTTCAAAATCCCAAATTGCAAATTCTACGTACGGTCAGCTTACAGACTTTAACCAATTTTCACTAATACATAAACATGTTCGACATAACTATTGTCCAGTTCCAATTTACCAAACAACATAAGATAACTGAAATCCCAACAACATAAGAAATTCCAAAACATATCATATCAAAATGCTCAATTACACATGGTATCGACTGTTCCCCTGCCAACTCCTTATATGTTGATAACCATAATAACTATGCTAACAAAATAGAAACTCAACTATGTTTTAAATTGCAAACAAATTCTACAATCATAATGTCTAAGACTGGTGTCAGATAATAGCAACCATCTAATTTTCCAAATATCATATGAACACCATAACAATCGACAAGTCATTCAATCCATGACCTTTGCTCATAAACATCCATTTAAATTACCTCACATTTCCACAAGTTTGCTAAGTCAGAGAAATAGATCCAAACCAATGACAGTTCAAAACCCCAAGTGTTTTTCAACAGATATCAACTAAGTGACAATATTAAAATCACATCATAAAATTCTACAGTTACATGCTAACTAACATAATTTAGATTTCATGCTAACTGTTCAATAAAATGCCTCGGCTCTTGACTACTATCATGAGCTCAAAATTTAAGTGAACTCAAAACTGAGGTCGAGCCTCTCACACCTTTATCGTATAAGAGAGTTTTGATTCATTGGTGCTCACAGAGTTTGATGGAAGTTTTAAAACATAAGTTTTATTACACAATCCGTGAGCATGCTAACTATCATGAGCATGTATTTCTCACACAATTTGACTCTAAGGAATAGATAAGTATGTTTATATTTGTATATATAAACCGTTTTACCCAAAGACCAAGCTCAAAAAAAACCTATTCTTATTTTAACTATGTCCCATGTCGTATGCTATGTGTATAACAAAATATCAACAACATACATGAAAACAAAACACACAAAGAACCACAGACTTTTAAAACTGAAAATGGAAACCCATATATTAAACATTAACTAAACCCAGATGCAAAGAACAAAGTATGCAAATATATGTATTACCCATATCCAAATATGAATATATACAAAACTTGGCAAATCAATTGCCCAATCTTGCATACACCCATACTTGGGTATTGATAAGCATATTTTAACCGCAGATTTCTTATTTTCTTCAACAAACTAACCTACAAGAATAGTAAAGGATTTAAGTTAGAAAATGCCCCTACCTTAAATCACAGTAGGCGGAAAACCCCAAATAAACTTGATACAAAAGCCCGAAATGTCCAATTGAAAGAAATCTCCATAGAGCTACCACAAAAAACTCACAACCAACCTCCACAATGAAAGATAACAACAAAAAATCAAACATCAAACAAAAAATAACTCCCCCTGAGAAATCTCCTTGCTCGACTTCATAAGCAGGATTTCTTTCCAACCGAAACCCTTCATGATGTCGATACTCCAATAACATAACACAAATGTTATGCGTATGTAGAGGAATGAGGCCAAATTATCAGCATTTCTTCCATAGAGCCAATGCTTGAAAAAGTATGGCAATAAAACCTCCAATGCCATTAAAACCTCATTTACTTGCATTTAATCCATCTGTGACACATCACAGACCGAGTACATATGATAGACCCATTACCACTACCATATTTTGCCTTTCAAAACAATGAACATATTACCATTAAACATAGCATTCGACACCCACTTATGGTTACTTGATAATAAGAGGTAATAAAAAAAAATTTAAAATAAGAAAATTGAAAAATGTTTTTGCCAATCTCAATTTAGGGTATTTAAACCTTTCAAAAACAAGTATATCTATATGCAATGCCAATTGTAGTTAGTAATGACAAGTCAATATAAGTCAGATAATCAAAACCAAAGCAATAATTCAACTCCCCCTCAGTCACACATATGAAAATACAGTGACAAATTCAAACACATAGAGCATATGAACACACAATAGTATTTGCAATAACAAGTTGAACATACAACTAAAAATTTCTTTCTAATATCTATTCAACTCAGAATGTAGTTTACATCAAGGTTGAAACATAATAAACATAATCGATACCCAAACAACATGCAATTATAGTTTCACATCGTTACATCCTAAGTAACGTTCAAAACTAAACAATTAGTTCTGAACAGAAAATACGTTCATCATAAGTCTCGAGTTCCAAATGACTCAAAATATAACCAAGCTCTGTAATGAAAGACAACATATCTATAGAAATGAACTCTAAACAAAAAGGTCTAAAATGCTGATGAACAGAAGTAGTGGTCAGGCATGACACTTAACATTGAATCACATCTAAATTATTTATTATTAATGATTCCATCTAATACTACATCCACATGAAATAATAATGAAAAGTCTAATGTTCTTAAATTACATTTTCAATTTCTCAATCATCCATTGTACATGCCACAGGGTATGAAAGGCTTAAAAGAATATACATCCATGTAAATAAAGTACATCATCATACTAATTCTAATCCATGATGCAATGAAACCACATGTCATACATGATACATAATCACAAAAGATATAAAAATTCATCATAAAAGATAACCATATATCACAAACATAAATAACTAAGTGCATGATTCCTCCCAACCGTAAATAGCATCATTAGACCATCATGGGTCCTAGCCATCCCTCCATGCGTAACATTCAAAGTCACTAAAGAGATCATCGGTATTATCATAGTAGGGACATCACTCCTAAAACATACTACATCATATGTAGAAAAAAATCTATCATGCAAAGTAAAGCTTAAGATAACATCATCTAACATATGCAAATCATCAATGAAAGGATACATATCCACCATCATAATCCAAGAATGCATCAGCCACGGTGTCTCAGATGGATCTCATATGATAAGAGTGGAAAAACAATACCACCTGACCATGTGGAACCTAAATGGTCCACTCCCACCATGATGAGGAGATAATCTCAAGTCTCCAACAAGTTATCAAATCACATAATACAATAACTCTCTAAGTCCAGGAATCCTAAAAGTATACTAACTCAAAGGTTCCAAACACAAAACTGACATCTAAACCTAGAGGCACACAAAGACATGTAGGAAACCTACTATGCAAGCAAGAAAGTGTCATCACACGGATCACGCTAGAGTTACCCTGGCAGTCTATCAATAGACCCTGACCCCCTAGCGATCCCTGTGTAGCCACTAGTATCCTCTTGTACTGACGAGGCATACTATGGAATGCAAGGTCACAACCAAGCGTTCTCTCTACTCCCATCCTAGTCTGTACTAGCACTCAAGGCATGGGTGAGAACATAAAATTATCTTGTTAGGTTCATTTAATCCCCATTTAGTGTAAATGTTTTCACTTATTAATAAAACTTACAATGAGTTACCCTGGCAACCACTTAGGCCCCCCCGACCCCCATTCCAAGCCATTTCCTAACACTACAAGTAGATAACCTACCCTAAGCTAATGGAATCATAAATCTCAAAATCACCATAGTCCTATATAAGCGACTGGAAAAATACCAAAAGAATAATCCATAACAAGAGCATTAAATCTCCATGAGCACATGAAAAGCATCCATTTATAATCATGACCACAACACTTCTCTATTGGAAATTGAAGGTATCACTAATAATCAAAAGTATCCATTGGTTCTCAATAACCAAAATATATCTCAAAATCATACTGATCGAAGACTCCAAAATGGTTGAATCAAAACATGTCACAACATGACATCATTAAGAAATAAATCAACACTTCAATCCCATCATGGTGACTGGAAAGTAATCCAAGGATAACTGATCGATGACTCAAAAATGGTTAAGTCAAGTGTCTTAGATACATATAACTTAGCTTCACTCAAGAAGATTGATGAGCAATAACAATCAGTAATTACAAACATCTCATAGAGCATACCATCACATCACCATGGTTGGGTTTATAAAGAATCGAGACCAAATAAAATCAACATGCTATCACATTCGCATAACTCCTAAGCCTCTGGTAGACATCCTAACTAGTCAACACTAATCAACCTAAAACCCAAAATAGATAGCATAGAGAAAACACAATGCAAACACATGTTTTGGTTTACTAAAATCACATAGTTGAATCAAGTATGGAGGTTTCAGTTTCTGTTTGCAAGTATACTTCAACTACATAAGATTAATCATTTGACCTACATGTCAACCCATTTGTTCCCTCAATAGCATTATCCTTCCATTAATTAAAATAATATTCTAAGAATAACTTAAGGGTAAATATTTACTCATTAAACTAATCTTCTCTGACCCTTAATTAAATTATTCGCTTCATTTTCTAAGATCCATGTTACTAATTGAATAACTCTTCCTTGATGTTACTTCAACTTCTCAACATAAACAAAGGATCGTTATTCATTAAATTATAAGAGAGCCAGTTATCAATCTTTGAATAAGAAGATAACAACAAAATTAACTAGTCTTACTTTAAATGCCATGATTTATTAAATCATTAAATTAAGTAATAATGTACATAGGTACACAATCCATGACTCTTTAACATTCTAATAGTTCTTAATTAAAACTCAATTACTAAAACTTGAGTCTCTTGATTAAATCATCACTAACAACCATTAAAATACCTAAGATCATTATTCAAGTCATGAGAGTACGACTTGTCAACTTCGATGTAAATACTTCACAACTTCGCTAGAGGAATTGATATTAGCATATCAATGAAAACTTTATTACATAACTTTATTATTTATTAAATTTAATTAACTCTAATTAGTAATTACATATCCATATCAACGACCCAATTAATAACTAGCCATAATTTTGTAAGTTAAAGGCCCACCATAATCCAATTCTCTTATATTAACAATGATTTGTTATTATTTAATAACATATTATATTGGAAATCTTATTAATAAATCTATAATGACCACATTCATCACTCTTTTAATGAATACTAATATTTCCTTAACAAATTCATATTATCGATATTCATTTCCATTAATATGATAATCGATCAATTCTCTAAAATGTTCTAAAGTTATTTATTTAAGTATTTCCAATTCCAACGATAATTTATAACAATTCTACAATTTTCGTTTAACTAAGTACTAATTTAAAACCAATTTTAATGAATGAATATCCACTAAACATTCATATTAATATCCCAAAAATTTATAAAACATCCTCTCATCTCTAAAATTAATTCTAATATCTTACCTTCAAACAACCTCGTTAATGATTCTTATAAATTAATAACTAAATTGATTTCATTAATTATATAATAATTAGATTTTATAATAATAATTTACAATTTCATAACAATGGTATCATCAATGATCATATCAGTTATACCCCCTTGATGCAACTCGATTATCAATTTAATAATTAATTAGACTACATATAACTCTATGAATATCAGATTCACTAAAGCTCTCGTTTAAAGGGTTTATTATCAAGTGAAAGACTCTCTTCTACCCTATAATTAGTTCATATATATATAGTTGAATGGATTAGGGTTTAACCCCATGTGCTCTTAAAATCAACCCTTTTCAATGCCAATTCAACTAAATTAATCGAATTAATTAACACTTATTTCCAAAAGACGTTTCCCATTAAGACTTATCAACATTCAAGTAGATAGTTCATAGTTTCCTAAAAAACTCGTGTTACTAATAATCATATCATTTTAACTTCAATGTATAACTTAATTATCAATTAAATCTAATTAATTATATAATTAATTAAATTAATTAATAATCACATAACTGTACCAATAAAATAATCATTCTTATTGCCAAAATCCTTGGTTGTTCTATAGGGTCTTTCCCTTCTTCCTATCTGGGTCTTCCTTTAGGCTTGAAGGCTCTGGATTCCTTCTGGGAAGACCTTATTAACAAATTTAGCAAGAAGTTGGCTAGTTGGAAAGGGAACCTTTTAAGCCAGGCTGGTAAATTAATTCTTCTTAAAGCTTCACTCCAAAGTATACCAACTTATGCTTTAAGTCTTTTTAAAATCCCCACTAAATTTGCTGAGGCTATTGACAAAATTCAAAGGATTTTTTTATGGACTGGTGTAGAGGAAAAAAAGAGAATGCCTTTAATTTCTTGGGACCAAGTTTGTAAACTGGTTAGGGAAGGTGGTTTGGGCATCCGAAAAGTCAGAAGCATGAATAAAGCTCTTCTAGCTAAACAAGGATGGCGTGTCTTTCATGAAAACAAAGAGTAGAGTACCATTTGGAAACACAAGTACCTTCTTAATTCTATTTCTTTTATGATTTCTTCTCTTCTTCTGATGTTGCTCATCCTTCCTCCATTTGGGGAGCTGTGTAGGGAACAAAGAAAATTCTTGGAGAAGGGTGCTCTTAGAAAATTGGTAATGGGATTAGGGTGAGATTTTGGGAAGATGTCTGGTTTAAGGATCACCCCCTGATTGAAGATGTTCAAGATATGACACAGGTTGACTTATGCAAGTAGAGATATGGCACTCTTGTTAGTCATTACTAGCAGAATGATTCTTGGGTGAACTTGAAGGACATTGATCAATGCTTCAATCACATCCAATTATCTCTCAATGCTATTTCTCTTCATCCTTCATTTGAGGATGAGATTATTTAGTATTCTAATCCTAGTGGGAAATTCAAAGTTTCTTCTTTCTTTGTTTCTATGGAGAAGGAAAATCTTCCCTTTTGGTCGCAGGCTTGGACTAAGGGCCTCATTCCTAAAATTAACATCTTCTTTTGGGTCCTGCTTCAAAATAAAATTTTGACCCTTGATAACTTGTAGAAAAGAGGTATAAATTTGGTAAATAGGTGTATTTTATGCAAGAATGGATTTGAAGATAGAGACCACCTATTTCTGAACTCCTCTTATACCCAACAAGTCTGGACTAAGATCCTTATGTATTGGAATTTGACCTGGGTTCATCATAACAATGTGGAATCTTCTTTTAAAAGCTGGCAATGCCTTTCTAAGAATTTTGATGTTCAATTCCTATGGAAATTACTCTTCCTCATCTCTGGTGGGGTATTTGGAAAGAAAGAAATAATATAATTTTTAGAAATAGAGAGGTTCCTGGATGGGTGCTTGGTCAGAATATTATTAGAGCTTTTAAGGAGAACTTCATATCTTTGAAGAACCCTAATAAAACCTTTCATGTTGATAATCCAATGCATTTCAAAAATCCTAAACTTCAAACTAATAACCCAAGATTGAGCATCACTTGGAGTTCCCCCCCTTATGGTTGGATTAAAAGAAACTTTGATGGTGCTACTAAGGGCAACCCGAGAAGTGTGGGTTGTGGAGGTATGTTGAGAGATCATAAGGGAAATGTTAAAGATGCTATAGCAATCCCCATAGGAAAGACTAATAGTCACATTTCTGAAGCAACGACTGCCATTTATACTATGAAAATTGTTGTGGATTTGGGATGTCTGAATTTATGGTTGGAAGGTGACTCTCTAAATATTGTGAATATCCTAAATAATAAAAGTTCTATCTCATGGTCGATAGAGGCCACAATCAAGGAGATCAAATACCTTATTCATAAATTTGAAAAATTTGTCATATCCCATACCTTTTGGGAGGCCAATGGTGTTGTTGATTGGATTGCCAACTATGCTGTCCTATGGGGGCAAAAGGTGAAGTGGACTGATGTATTAACTAACCAAGTTGATCTCAAAGCAATTATTCATTATGAAGCCATCCATGCACAAGTGGGAAAGATTTGTAAAGATTAGAAAGTTAATGATTTCGTGGAGTGAGCATATTATTGCCAGATTTTCTTCCCCAAGGAAGTACACTCAAATGAATGCGATGTGGTTTTCGCACGTATCTCTGAAAAAGGGAGTCTCTTTTGATGGGATGAAAAATAGTTTTTATTTTAACTCTTTCACTCTCTGCATTTAGTTACTCTAGTTTGTGTGTGTTCTCAATTCTCTGTAGATGGAGGGTGAACCGCGCAAGAAGGAACCAAAAAAATGTGATGCCTAGAAGGCTCATGAGAATGTAAGGAAAATTTTGCAGAAAGGAAATGTGACCTATTATCTGGAGTGACTCAATGGTTTTAAGCCACATATCACTACGACTTTCTTTGAGAATTGGTCCAATGACAAAGTCACTCTCCACGGTGTTACTGTGAAACTTACAGAGGATTTTATCGTAGAGATCATGAGGCTCTCCATGGCGGGCATAAAATTCACCAAGCAAACTAGTATTTCAAATGCAGCCTACAAAAAGTTTTTGAAAATGGAAGACAAGGAGAAGCAATTGGAAAAGAGTGGTGATTTCTTCAATGTGCATCAGATAAAGGAGATCTGGAGGGATGTTCTTTGCTATATCTATGAGTATTTCATACTTGATGGAAGAAGTAAAAGAGTTGATAAATGCCACTTTTTAAAAAAAAATTACTTCAGACATAAAGATAGAATATCTTTCCCCTTCTTTCTACAGTTTTATTTACTTCATAGTTTAGAAGTTCATAAGAAGAAGGAGTCCAAACCCATTTTGCATGAAGGGTTGATTCTTCTTATAGAGAGGTATTGTAAAAGTAAACACATTTCCTCCACTCCCTCTAAGGACAAGAAGGACTCTATTAAGAGTAAGAAGGGTGACTCTATTAAGGGTAAAGATAAAGCCCTGAATTTGAAACCCTCGGCTTCTCAAAAACATGAGGATGACAAGTCTAAGACTGAGAAATTGGAAAGTCGTGAGAATATTAACCCTGAGGTTGAGGAAGATATTGATGCTAGGGATTTAAGCTCTAATTTGGATGGGTACCCAAAGACTGAAGGTAATAATGAAAAAGGGAAAGAGGAAGCCAATAGTAACTAGGATATATCTAGTGGAGGTGATAAAGAGGGTGTTGGGAACCCTATTGAGAAGAGTAAGGAGGACCATATGGCTAAGACTGCTTCTCTTGTCAAGGGGATAGAGGAAAAAAAAGAAGAAGGATTCTGCTCACATAGAGGACTTTGCTGGGGTTCGAAAGGAGGATCAAATGGAAATGGAGGAAAATAATGACAATGTCTGTTCCCCCAAACATAGGACTGCTGAAGATGATAGCGACTTAATGCAGAGGGATACCATGCTCTCCTTCCTACATTCTGCAAAGGATAAAGCTAACACCATGCTCAAAGTAGATTCCAGGATCTATAATGAAATGATGGGTTTGAAGAAAAAGGTGGAAATTCTCCAACATAACCTAGATACTATCAATGTCAAACTTAGCCAACTGGAAGGGCAGATGGGAGACATCCCTAATAAACTTAACAACTATGAGCAGAACCTCAGAATGTTAATCAAGGAGAGTGGCACTAAGATGGAACAGGTCACCTTGAGTATATGTGTGGCCGCTGCAAGCCTAGGAAAAAGGGCTAATGAAGATATCACTTTGGCTAAGGGTCCGAGCAAAAGAACAAGGCAGAGCTCGAGGAAGAGTGCAATGAAATTTGCTGCTGCTTCGACTGCTGACACCATTCAAGAGACTGCTGCAATTGGTAAGGAAGCTGCTAAAATGATCTTGGAGCTACAATTGTGGCTTTGGGTCAGGTTCCCTAGTTTAGTTTCTGTCTGTTTTGGTTACTGGTTAGGGTCTCTGGTCCTGGTTTTTTATTTTTATCATTTTGAATATTTGTGGTTCTAGGTCCCTCTAAAACCTGGTTAGTTTGTTCTTGGAATTTTCTAGTGGTTTCAGGTCCTTGTAAAACCTAATTTTGATACTGTTCTACAGTTTTTTGTAGGTTTCTTTTACCTGGTTGGGCTATAATGCTTTATCTTTCTACTTTTTGTTAAAGGGTTTTGGGGTCCCTTCAAAACCTGCTTTTATCGTAATCTAAAACATAATGATTCTTATCAAGCAAGGAGTCTTTCTCTATGATATATTCCCAATTAATTCTTTCCTAATTAAACTAATTAATGGAGTATATAAATCTCCATATACGATCCCAACTCAATTAATAATAACTTAATTGAGACTTTACTAAGAATTTTCATAATTTAAATATCTCAATAAAACTTATTACTAATAATAATTTATCAAACATTATTTAAATAGTTATTAATAATAACCCATTTTAACATTATATAATTATATATATATATAAGCTAGTATACTTTAATATTGATAAAACTCATTAAAACTTTATAACACATATGAAATGAAGTAATTATAACCCAAAAACTATTGATATGTATGTGAATTATAATGCAAGCGCGGGTTTTACACACTATACCCACCCTACGAAAAGAAACATATATCATTATTGTGTTTAAATTAGTTTATAAGCGATTTCAAATTGTTGGCCGACATGTTATAAAGGGTCATTCCTTTACTGTGACCATAATCGCTGCAATAAATATGGTCGTGCGGTCCTTGATTCACTGCCCCACGTCGTAGGTACACTATAGTCGCAGGCCTGCGTGGTGACAATCGCAATCCGCAAGGTGAAAGGGGTAGGGGGTGGGTAATCTCACCCCTCCCAATATATTCAATTTTTATTCTATATAACATTTTTTTAATAACGTTTTCTAAAATGTTAGTTATGTGCGATTTTAGTTTTTATAATAGAGTTTTTCAACTATGATTAATATCGATAATTTAATAAAATATCAAAGCTAATACATTTATATATATACACACACACACACACACACACACACACATATATGTATATGTATATATATGTGTGTGTGTGTGTGTGTGTATATATATGTATATATATATGTGTGTGTATATATATATGTGTATATATATATATATATATGTATATATATATATATATATATATATATATATATATATATATATACACACACACACACACACACACACACATAGGTTGTTAATAAGAATTTCAGTATTTTATTATAAACATTCATATATATATATATATATATATATATATATGCAAATTAGTATCATTTTAAAGAGAACATATACATAATTTTTAAACCAAAAAGGTCTTTTAAATTTGGTGAACTAAGAATTTCTCTTAAAAGGTATTTGTTCTCTAAATTTACCCATTATTCTTTCTAATAGGTTTGACTATAAATTTTGAAACCCTTTTCAAATCTATTTCTCAATTCGATTCTAATTCGAACCCAAACCTGATTTAGATCTAATTTCTTTCTTATTTGGAACTAGGGTTTTCTAATGCAACCAAATAAAAATATACATATCTAGATTCCAATTTCAAGATTGAAGATTCATTCATGGAGTATATTCAGACACACATAACAAACATGATCAAGACAGGAAGAGAAAGCGTGCAAAAAGGAATATGCAAAAACCACAAGTGTACCTGGACACTGATGCTAATTTTCCATGCCTCAGAAGTCCATAGAAAAATCCCTTCCTTCTCCAACATTCACAATTCCTCCAAGATCCAAGCGAACCGAAAACCCCCACGTGACTAGAAGTGCTTGTAGAAGCATATGAGCATGTAGAAGCATATGAGCTTCTCAAATGCATGTAAGCTTGGCCAAACACACTAGGAGAGCCTCTATTTAAAGGCCTCTAAGATGCATCTAGAATGTCTCTAGAAACAACTAGGAGATAAGCATGACAACTAAGCACGTAACTTCCATGATAAGAAGATGAACATGATGAAGTGTCTAGAATGTTGTAAACACCATGTGCTCAAATAATACACTAACTCCTAAGTATAGACAACATATGCATACTTAGAGTGCAAACTCCTATGTTTTCTACATGACAACTCCCAAGAATTTGCAAACTCCTATGTGAGCAAATATTAAAATAATGCACATTTTTTAATGTAATATTTACTTTACTTTTTTCAATTTAATTTATTAATTTTTTTAAAATCTCATGCACTCACTTTATTAAATCTACTTGTTTTATCTTACTATATTTATATTTTAATCACATGCACACATCATGCAATCTATAATCTTTTAATAATTTTAATATCTTTTCCACTTTTAAATTCATTTTCAAAACTTAATTGCTAAAATATTTATTAACTTAAATAAATATTATCACATTCCAATTTTAAAATTATAAATTTTATCTTCAAATTTAATTAATTTTCCAATTAATTAAATAAAATAAATATTAAAATATCATATTAATTTTTCATTTAAATTAAACCATTAATTAAATCTTTTAATTAGGCTTAATTAATAGAAAATACTCCAAAGATTCACAAGGTAAAATACGAAAACCCATCATAGCCAAAATACATACAAAACCAAATCAAGGATTAATATCATGAATTACGTCATCTAACACATTCAAAGGGTTCTCAACTCAGATACTTGTCCTAATTTCCAATTAGGACAAATGGCTTAAAGGGTTGGGATTTGGACTTGAGAATGTATCTCCCCTCTCTTACCATTGAGATAATGTGATAGGGTACGCTCATCCTAGAAATTTAGGGAAGTCAATACCCGGTACTTGCAACCTGCATAAAAACCACGCATGTACAAGCACAACGTATACTAAACTAAACAGGCAATGGCAGGAAGTGGTGCATCATGTAGATCATGACTAGTAGGTGACTACAACTCCCTTCCTTAACCACATCAGAAATGCCAAACATAAGAAAAAACACACACACCATACACATGCAAGTATGGGGTAAGTATCCATAAGAAAACACATATAATAATAAACCAATTAACTAATCATCTTAAATAACTGAAATCATTGAATAATCATCATATATCCATGAACTATAAAGTACCAAGTAATCTAACCATATATCATTTTTTTTTTTAGGGTTTATGCAACCATGACATCCCTGACCATTTCAATGGTGGAGATTTGTGCAATTTTGCAAAACATCTCTACATTTTCTATCAAGTAATTTTTACGGTTGAGTTATTTTGGAATTCATTGCTCTGAATTTTGATCCTTGATGTTCAAGGCTCTCAAAGACTTTTTTGTGTCAACTACTTAGTTTTTGAAATACTCTTAGAAGTTGATCCTCATAAATTATGTTCTTGATTCTCTTCTCTTTGTGGTTACTACATTGCTCACAACTCTAGTTTAAGAATCTTCCTGTATATTACTATAAGTAAGATCTCCTCTCCAATTCTCCTTTTTTCTGATAATTCAGCCATTCTATCAATTCTTGTTCATAATTTTGTAGAGGTTGAGCATCTTAACTGTGCTCTACTCTCAATTTTTCATTCTTCCTTGCATGTTGTGGTGTTCTTAACTAGAAGATTGGAAGCATTTATTTATGGGCTTTATAGATTTCATGTATTAATTGTGTCCCCCCTTTCATGGTTTGTGCCCATAGCTTCACACTTTGCTTATTTCTTTTTGGGTAGGCTCAGGTTTGGTTCAATTTTGGTTGAGATGAATGCCCCTTTAGACCATAATGATAATGATTTAAAGCTTTGTTGCGGCAATTTTGAATGAATCTGATTTGTAGTTTTGTAGTGGCAATTTCTATTTCAAAATTTTTGGTGAAATATAGATTTCGTCAAGTCTCCTTCCCTTGCAAATGATGGAAGCATCATTTCTATGTTCAATTGTAGTAAAAATCAACTATGGAAAATTTGTGATCTAAATGGCATCCTGGTGAAAAATCTTTTTGTATGGATGGAGGTGGATATCTTGTCTGGAAACTACATTTACTTCAATATGGGAATAATTTCTAAGAAGATTGCAATTACATGGTTCATTCATGCAAGAATATGTACATAAAGAAACAAAGAACAAAAATAGGAGGATTACACTTTGAACCCTATCCTATAAAACCTCTCTAAAATTTCTTCATTATCTTATTCTTTCACACCTAATAATTGTTACAAAATCTTGCCATTAAGGCTTACTCTTTATGTAAAACTTTTTATCTAGATTAATTGTTGGGATGTGGTTGATTAGCCACATTTGTTTAACTTTTATATTTTCATTGAAAACACATGCTCTTCCTTAGAAGAATGCCCACCTAGAAAAAGGAGGTCCCACCTCCTTAAGTATACCCTATTGTTGACATCCATCCATAAGGTCTCTCTACCTTGCATTCATATTTTATGACTCAAATTCACATATCTCATTTAATTTCCTACACATATTTTTTCATTAAGCTAGTTTCGATATAATTTGACAATCTCATTCTTGTAACGAACTTACCATTTAAATAGTTTTAAAAAAAGTATTGCTAAAATATTTGACTTATTTCATATTTGTTCAATATTAATCCTTTAAATGAACATAACTAGATAGTTAAAATCTTTAATTAGATTTTACTTATTAGTATTTGTCTTAGGCATATGCTATTGTAATAAATTTTAATTAACTAGTCAAAAGTAAAACTTATTTCAACCAATTATATTAAATAAATTTGTTCTTAAAGATATTTTTAAATAGAAAATCAGTATAAACATGCTAAATTTTGGAGTTATTAATTGTCCAATATTATTTTTCTACTTTCCTATTTGCTAATTAGTTTGGGGTCTTATACACAGATTTCATGGAGTCATAATGTCACTCACAATTTCTTAGACGATTTTCTCGATTACATTATTGTACTTGTCGGTGAATTAGTACTATGTCAATCTACCAATGATAATAATTTTTCCATTAAACAATTATCTCTAAAGTTTGTCTATATATTTACAATTAAATATAGCGTATTATTTCTTTTATGTCAACTATGATAGGCTAATTCGAATTGGTGTTATAGGAGCCCCTTTTTGGAAGCTTCCCATACTAATTTTTTTGCAGCAAAATGTTAGGTGCCTAATTTAGTAAAGTGTATTTTGATTTTATAGATTAAAATTTATTATTTATTTTTAAAAAAAAATTTCATATTAGATTTTTACTATATAATTTATTACATGCATTATATTATTATTATTAATAATATAAATGGTTTATTAGAAAATCTAATATAGTTCTACATTCACTTGGATGGAGATTATATAATTTTCATTATACTAATTGTCCATATTAGGTGGAAAAGGTTATGATATAGATTATTTTCTATTATTTTAACAAAATAATCTAAATTAATTTCGATGAAGATTTGTTATAAATTTAATTTAATTCATTTAGGTGGAGATTATATGATATTTACGTAAAACTTATATATATATATATATATATATATATATATATATATATATATATATATATATATATATATATATATATATATATATATATATATATATATATATATATATATATATATATATATATATATATATAAAAGATTAGTTGAAATTTGATAAGGTAGTTGGGTTCTTTTCTCTTTAAAAATTGGGATATCTTTTTCAATAAAGAAAAATGCTATATAGAAATAATTCATAATTTATCTTTTAGATTGAAAATAAAATCTAGATTGGTTTGAGAAGAGATTATTTGTAAATTCTCTCAATTGATTGGTTTAGCAAGAGATTAGTTATGAATTATCATAATAGTTGAATCATGTGGTATTGTAAGTACAATAGCTATAAGCTTATATATATCAAGTGGCTTTGTTAGTGTCGTTCAAAATTTTTTTTTTTTAAAAATAGCTATAAGCTCATTTTGAAGAAAATTAGTTGACAACAAGAGTTTTAGACTTATGTAATAGTTTTAAGTTAATTTAAATATAATCTTAGTTGTAAAATTAATATAAAATTAATTTTACAACTAAAATAATATTTTAATTAACTTGAAACTATTATGGCAAGTACATGTCACTATGTGGCAGTTGTTACAAATATATAAACATAATGATTCCATTTTATAGCACACATTAAAACATAATTAATAGTTAAAAAAGAATAAAATTTACAAATATGTAAACATAACCATTCTATTTTTTAGCATACTTTTAAACATAATTAATACTTAAAAATAATAATAAATTGGAGTATATTAATCATCAAAAAATTACAAATATATAAACATAACCATTCTATTTTTTTAGCACACTTTAAAACATAATGAATAGTTAACAAAAAATAAGTTGGACTTTAAGATTAATGGTTTAAAAAGAATAAATCAAATTGTTTTTTAAATCTAAAATATTATATTTTATAATTTATTTATATTTTAAATTTTTCTTGCAATTAATTTGACATATTTAATACTACGGGAATATATTTATAGTCTCACTAATATTATTTATTAACTTAGATTTTTAAATTATATTTTAATGGATTTAATATTTATAGTTTTAATTACATTTCTAATTATTGTACAAATACTATTAATTACATTTTCATAAATGGACTATAAATAATTCAAAAAATATTATTAATTGCATTTTTATTAATAGTATTTATAGTTTTTTAATCTGTATTTCTAATTAAATAATTATATTTTCTATTAAAAATAATAAATTGGACTATAAGATTAATCATTAAAAATTTACAAATATATAAACATAACCATTTTATTTTTTAGCATGCTTTAAATAATAATTAATAGTCAAAAAGGAATAAATTGGATCATAAGATTAATGGTTAAAAAGGAGTAAATTGTCATGTCTTTTTTCAATCTTATATCTTATAATTTATCTATATTTTAATTTTTCCTTGCAATTAATTTGAAACATTTTATACAACAATATTTTTCTAAGAGAATATATTTATTGTCTCACTAATAGTATCTATTAGTTTTACAAACATACAATAAAATATGCACTCTGTAAAGAGATTTATAGAAGATTGTGAAGTCTACCTTGTTAAAGGATTTAACTAATCCACCTATTAGGATGAAGCAGTGGCTAATCTTTGATCTACAACTTGGTTTGCTAAATGAGATTTCTCTAAGTTTACAAATCACCTTCTGTGATAGATGAATCTTTCCTACTCCTTATACTGTTGTAGCCTTTGTAATTCACTCTTCTCTACTTTTCTAATAATTTCATTACTCCTCCATATGTCATTTTGATATGATATAATACATTACATATATATCAATCCAAATAAATAATTACAAAGTCAACCACAATACAAGTTTACACAAAATATTACAAAGTTAGCCAAAGTGTAGAAACTTGGGCTCTGAAGACTGACTTGGTGAGGTTCTGATACTCGACATCCGTTGTCATAGCTCAACATCATCATGCATTTAGTAGGCATAGAATCTTAGTCCATACTGATCACTTTAAGGTAGTTTGGAACTTAGTCTGCACTGGTGACTTGGTAGATACTATGAAACTTTGACATATATTGAATCATTTGGTTACTATTGCATAGCTCAGTAAATACTATTACCTCAAGCTCGGTAGAAACTAAGTCACTTGGTTAACATTAAGAAGCTCGATTAACACTAGACTTGCATCACATATATTGCGAACTTGGTGAACACTGCACAGCTTGGTAACCACTAGTAAACATGACATCAACTGAACTACACAGTTTACACTGCTGGTCTTCACATTCACTGCAACTACTTGGTAACCACTGAAATTTGTCCAAAGGACTTGGTAGCAACTATAGAACTTGGTAACAATTGAATTACATGGAAAATACTATAAACTATACAATGAGCTCAATAGTGATATACAATCTTAATAAGTGTGAGTCACTAATAAAAAACTTGACTAATATGTCAACATACTACATATGCTAGAAGGAAAAATATTATTTGGCTTTAACTATACCAGAGTGAGAAGTCACCCAAAAATAAAATGCTAATCAACTTGTTGATACCTTTCAGCAAGATGATTGTTCTTTTATGGACTGCCTAGTGGAAGAGCATGGTAATGTCAACCAGGATTCTTGTGCTCACAATACCAGGAGCAAGAAAAGAGCCATGAAGGAGATAGCACCTCAACCTTCTATTTAGCCTTCCACATCAAGTGTAATGCCACATATGCAAGCAGTCACCTAGCAACACAATGCAAATCAACCTACTAATGTTTCTCTACAACAAAGATATGATGAGAACAAAAATGATGTGAACAACCCATAAACTATCCTGCCTCAGACTTCTACTTCCAAGGCTCTTACCAAAACATCTAATGCTTCTTTTAGTGTGGTAGAGAAAATGAGAAAGACCAATGCAAACATTTCTATGTGGGATGGTGTAACTACTATACCATTAGAAAGAAGGCTATTGCAACAAGATTTGGAAAGCATTAAACTCAAAGATCAGCCACCTAGCATAGAGAATGTTGTAAGCTTGGTGTAACCATCAAAGGAGGTAGAAGTAAGTAAAAATGTTAAACCACCTCCATTCTATGTTTCTCTACTCATAGGAGATAAGCTAGTTCATAACTGTATGATTAACTTAGGGGCTAGTAGTTCAGTAATGCCCAAGTGTGTTTCTAATACCTTAGAAATGAAATATGAACTCATTGTTAAAGATGTGTTGCAACTTGATGGTAGTACCATCAAAACCATGGGAATCCTTAGGAATGTTGAAATGGCCTTACATGCCTGTCTAGGTTGTACTATAGTTCAAGACATATCAATTGCTAAAGTCAAGCTACATTTTTCCATTTGTCTATCAAGGGACTTCATTGCTCAAATAGGTGGCTACATATCTTCTAATTGGTAATATATGCCTTTTAGAACTAGATATGGAACCAAGGCTTCAATTAAAGTAGAACCATTAGCCCTCCATCATATTGAGACCTATACTCCTAACCTCATCAATATGAATTGTACCATCCTAGAAGCAAATGAAAATAATATAGTAAATGAGACTACTACTTCCTTATCTAATACACCTATTTTCCTCTTAGACGAATGAAATAATTCTTATCAATTTGATCCCATATTAAAGACCTCAAAGATTGGCTTGGGCACATATTGTATATCAGAAAATGATGCTCTCATCCTGAATTTGATGAAGGCTAAAGAAGATATAAATGAGATATGGAGCATGTATATTGATGGATCAAGAAATAAGAATGGGTTAGGGGCTGGTGTAATGTTGGTTTCCCCTGCATTAGAAAAGTACTATTTCTCATTTAGGTTGTAGTTTAGTTGTACTAATAATATGGCTAAATATGAGGCTTTGATTCAGGGTCTCTTAATTTCTTAGAGAAGAAGAATCTAGGCATTAACTATGTATGGAGATAGTGAGTTGGTGATTAATTAGGTAAGGAGTTGAAATGTCACTAAGAATAATTTTCTCAAGTCTTAAAAACATAGGGTATGGGATTTGCTTGAAAATTTTAGTGCATTCAATATTCAAATCATCCCTAGGAAAGAAAATAGACATGTAGTAGTGGGTGCATCTCATGATGTCTCAAGAAGCCTTGAAGATGAAAAGAGATAGAGAATTAAGATGGTGATCAAACCCACCATTCTTGACAATGATATCAATTGGTAAATCTTTGAATCTCATGCACAAATTGTGAGTTTCTTGTAGAATGAAGCATAATTTTCAAATAGGAATTAGGAGAGGTTGCATGACCAATATGGAGAGAAAATCATCAACCTTAACTCCAAAAAATTACCTAAGGTTATCATTACCTTAGAAAGTATCTTCAACCCTAATGACCAAGCAAGGGAAAGAGGAATGAACCTCATTGCAAACAAAGGAGACCATGTACCAATCATAAATGCTGATGGAAAAATGTTAAACTTAGGAAAGGTATGTTCTAGAACTAAAAAAGAATATTTTGTTCATCTGTGTCAATAATTCAATGATATATTTGCTTGGACATACGATGATTTGAAAGGATTTGATCCTAGCTTGTTTCGACATACTATAGATCTGGTAGATAATGTCAAGCTTGTTAGCCAAAAAAAGAGGCTAGGAAACCCCAATATTGAACCTGTAATGAGAAATAAGCTATCTAAATTAATTGAGGCCAATATAATTTTTCCTATCAAGCATTCCTCTTGGGTGACAAACCTTGTCCCTATTAGAAAAAAGAATGGAGAGATTAGACTATGTGTAGATTTTAGGGATCTTAATCAAGCCTCCCTTAAAGATCATCATCCCCTCCCTTCTATGGAACAAATATTGTCTAAGGTCATTGGTTCAGAGAGATTCACCTTCTTGGATGGCTTCTTAGGTTATAATCAGGTGTTGGTCAAAGAGACTGATAGATACAAAACTTCTTTCACTACTAAATGGGGTACCTATGCCAATAGTAAAATGCCATTTGGACTAACAAATGTAGGTGCCACATTTCAAAAAGTGATGGAGATGGCCTTCAAAATTATGATCAAAAAATTTGTGTTGGTCTACATTGATGATATCACAGTATACTCAAAAAAAGTAGTAGGACATTTTGGTCACCTCAAGCAGGTATTTGTGAAATGTAGAGAGTACAGGGTGTCCTTGAATCTGAGCAAGTGTGTCTTCACCACTAATCAAGGAAAATTATTAGGGCATATTGTATCTAAAGAGGGTTTGACTATCAATCTAGAAAGAACAAAGGCAATACTTTCCCTTACTCTCCCTAGCCATAAGAAGAGTCTACAAAGTTTCCTTGGTAGGATAAATTTTGGAAGAAAATTTATTCCTAACTTAGCTACTGTGGTAAAACCTCTTACAACTATGCTAAAAAAGAATATAGCCTTCTCATGGACCAAAGAAGGGAAATTAATTATTGAGGAGACCAAGGTGGCCATAGCTTCAGTCCCCACTCTCATTAATCCAAATCTTGATAAGGATTTCATCCTTTATACCTTGGGAGGTGAGTCAAGTATATTTGCTTTTTTGACATAGCTAAATAAAAAAATGAAGAGAAACCTATTTCTTTTTTTAGTGAAGGACTCAAAGATTATGAAAATAAATATAGTTATGTGGAAAAGTAGGCTCTTGTAGTCATAAGAGCCCTGAAGAAATTTAGACATCTACTGTCTCAAAAAAATCCACTTGCTGGTTCCTCATGCTAGCATAAAATATTTCTTGTTGAGAAAAGATATTGGTGAGAAGAGAGTTGGCTAGATCAATAAGGTAATGGAATACAACATGGACATTTAGATCAGCAAGCTAATAAGGGGATGGGGATTGTGTGAGCAGATGATCTCATCTCATGAGATTGAAAAAAAGGTTTTCTTGGTATTGACAAAACAATAGGAAATAAGAAATAACAACCCTAAGGGTTGGATGGATGATATGAAAGCCTTCTTGGTTGGGAACAAATATCCTCAAGGGCTAGATAAAGCTAAGAGAAGGTAGTTTATGCTATAGTCTATTCCTTACACTATAATCGATGGTGTTCTTTTTAGGAAAGATTTCAATGGAGCTATGTTAAGATGTGTTGATATAGATCAAGTAGAAAGAATAGTCAAAAAACTTCATGATGGTCCTGATGGTGGTCATTTTTCAGCAAGGACTACTACAATGAAAATTATGAGAGATGGTTAGTACTATCCCTCCCTATTCCATGATTTCCACAAACATGTGAGGAGGTGTGAGAAGTGTGCTTTCTTCTAAGGTAAGCAAAGACTTATGACTCTTCCACTTTATCCCATCTGGGTGGATTAACCTTTTACCCAGTGGGGACTAGATTTTATTGGCCCCATCAATCCCCCTTCTAGCTTTGGTCATAAATTGATTTTAGCTACTGTAGATTATTTTACAAGATGGACAAAGGCACTAGCACTAAGAGATGCCACAAAACTTTTAGTCATTGAATTCCTTGATGGGATTGTAACTAGGTTTGGCACCCCTTCAACTATTATTTTAGATAATGCTAAACCATTCATAGGAGCTTAGATTTGGACATGGGCACTTGATCATGGTATTTACTTAAGCACATCCTCTAAATATTAGCCTCAGAGTAATAGCTTGGCTGAGTCATCTAATAAGAATTTGATTAAAATCATTAAGAGGATAGTGGAGGATAACCAAAGGTGCTGGCATCAAAAATTGAGGATTGCCCTTTGGGCTGACAGAATCACCCCCAAGAGAGCCATAGGAAATTATCCCTTCATGTTAGTATATGGTAGGGAATCTAAGCTTTTTGTCTCACAGGAGTTTCCTACTCTTGAGTTGGCTCATTAGTTGGAATTGATTGAAGATGATGCCATGTCTATAAGAATGGCAGATTTTATGGAGTTGGAGGAGAAAATAAGTCAAGCAATCTAGACCTTAGAGGTACACTAGCAATAGATGAAAACAAGTTTTGATAAAAAGGATAAGATTAGAAATTTTAGGGAAGGTGACCTTGTGTTGAAATGGGATGTAGACAAAGCAAAAGCTGGGAGACACTTAAAGTTCAATACCTTATGGAGTGGCCCCTATGTGATTGTCACTTGTAAGCAATCCAATGCCTTTTAGTTGAGCAAGCCTAATGGTGAAGTCTTGTCCATCCCTATTAATGGGATATACCTAAAACCCTATTTGTAATTCTCATCATTATCTCATGTGCACAGTCAGAGTAGTTTTTCTTTCGTATTCTTTCCTATTTTCAAGAAGTACACAAGCACATGTTTTTTTTTGTAAAGAAGGGTCTGGTTCTACAAGATTGTTCTACAAGTTACAAAGGAAGAGGATTTGCTATGGCATGAAGTACAATAGAGGTAGTAAACTAACAAGTTTACGGTTTTGGAGACTTTGTAGCCCAATGGATCTTTTAGTCATTGGTCATTTGCTAAGCAGGCTTGCATCCTCCCTGAGTTGCCAGAAGTGTTAATCCAAAATTGCTTCTTGCCAAAAAATCAAATTAAAACAAAGACCAATTTAAAGGTCACATAGGATGCACATGAAATGATATAACATTAATTCATTTTCTCTTTTCATGTTATGCCTTAATATTTTAAGTCATGACCATGTGAATCACATGGTTGCAGGCAATTGACCACTGACTAAGGTTAAGGTTAAGAAGGTGTGCTTTGCTTTGATTTTTCCCAGTTGCATGGTCATGTTGACATGCTACAGTTTGAGTTGTGATGGTGCGACAAGAAAGATTTCTAATTTCCAAATTATATCCTACACCATTAGATCCTTCAGATCTACAACCAATGTGTGATCACTATGGATTGAGAGGCAACTAAGCTTTAAGTTGTGATCAAGCGATTCTCTTTGTCTCACTTGATCGCAAAGGTTAGATAGAAATGCTAGTTCAAGGTGGTGAGGTAGTGATGATTGGTAGATTGTAGTTTCACAAGTGGAGATAGTTATTTAGGAAAGGTGGTGGTGAGGATGTGATCATGGATAGTTGAATGCAAGGCATAAGGATTGGGTGCTGATAGGATGACATAACAATGAGAAATGTTTGGTCCACATAGTAGAATTTAATGACTAGATCTTAGTCAACCAAAGATCATGATCGAGTTGGATGTTAGTAGTAGTAGAAGTAGTTCCTTGAACAATCTTTCTGATTCTTTGCAACCACTTTCATTGATCCCTAGGCTTGATAAGTGCAAGGAAATACTCCACTATCATTTTTTGATCCACTCATTCAATCAAAGATTAAATAACCATCGTTCCTAACCTCTCAAGGATTTTTTTGGTGAAGAAGTGATCCCTTCATGCATAGATTTATGCAAAAGTTAGATCTTTCAATTTTTTCAATAATTTCTTCTCTGGAGATTTGATTGTAGTGGTTGGACATTGTCTTATTGGGGAAGTCATCCAAGATATACTTACACTATAAAGGAAAACATTGTACTCTTTCTCAAGGTCAAATTTTCTCTGTTTCTCTAGTACTGCCTTGGCATGCCACTATAAATTCCCTATTACCTTTGAGTTATATGACTTCTTGCCTTATCTCTTTTGACAATCATTATACTGTACAAATTTTCTTGCCTCTCTTTGATGTACTGCAAATATCTGTAATCTACACTTTCTGTATCTTTTTGAGCTATGAATGATAAAAGTGAAGTACCTTGTGTTGATCATATGGTTATCTGATCTGTGTGCAGTTTATAGATTAAAGTAGAGTTGAATTTTCATATATTTAGACTATCATGATAATAACACTGAGCATGTATGGACAGAGACTAATTTGGACACCCTATTTTGGTGCATCACCTCTTTAGAATAGATTAGGTAGTTGCTTTGATGTATTCCTTCTCCTTTTCCTCTTCAAAAATAGTTTAGGTGCATCCTAATAGTAGAGGAAGCCAACCTTCTCTAGAGATTCAACCTCATAGTTCAAGTCCCATAGCTTGGAGGTTGTTTCCATGATTCACGAGGCTATCCTTAGGTAAAAATTTGGTCTAGGGTGCTAGCTTTCATGACAAGAACTATTATATGCAATTGCACTTGATCATGTGTTTTATTGTGCATGATTAATATCCTTGGGAGTGCCACCTGGAGATAGTGATTCATCTATTCATTTTACCAATGTTGTCCTTGTATGGTCAATGTATCATTGTTTAAATTGTTTAAATTAAACCTTCCAATGATTTGATTAAATCTATAATCTTTGCATTATGTGACTAAACCTTTGAGTGCATTTAGTGATTTGCATTGTTGCAAAATTGTTAAGGAAATTTCTATGATTTTGGGTTTAAATTTTTGTTGGATTAATTTTGGGAAACTTTTCCTTAGGTGAATTCCTATTTCTAAGAATAGCCTATTTTTGTTTGGTCAATTTAGAGTACAACTAGTTTAACTAGTTATTTACCCTAATCAATTATTCACTCTAAAAGTGAACAAGTATTGAAAGAGGAATTGAATTCCTCACTTCTCACTTTTGCAATTTGGAAAATTGAGAGCTTTCCCTGAAATCCTTTTTTGAAGGATTGGTTTTCTATTCATTGTGAGAGCTACAGGCATGAGATCTTCATGAGGATGGACTCATTGGATCTAGCTCAAGGAGACCTTGCTTTTCCATCATTTTTGGCTGTATTTGCTGATTATTTCTTTTACGTGGTTGTTTTCCATTTTATCCCTTTTGGCTGTTAGGTAGGGCTCTCTTGTTTTCTTTTTTTAGCTTAGTTTTTGTATCTATTTTTGATATTTGTTTATTGGGAGGCTAAGAACTAGTGTTCCCCTCTATTTTTGCTTGCTAGTTCTGCCCAGTTGGTTGGGTATGAACATTTTTCCCTATTTTGGGATGGGGGTTTGGGATTTTGAACCATTATGCCAGCCATTTTTGCATATGGTGTTTGAATCCAAATTTTATTTGATTTTCATGGCTTTTGTGCCCAAAGACCAATTGGTTTTTAATTTCAAAGTTCTTGAGTTTTGGGGTTTTTACCCCATTTTGCATGCCACCCTATTTTCTCAAGTTTTCTTGGCATGTTATTGATCATAGAATTGGATCATCCATAGGATGTCAGTCAGATCATAGTTGCACTTTTATGTTGCATTGAGATATGTGCCACATCCGTACTCTTGAGTTGTTATTTGGTTTAAAGTGTTTTATTTTATGCTTGTGTTATCATCCAGTCCCAATGTTATGATCTTCATGATGGTGGTGCACCACACATGAGTACATATGCATGCATTTGTTGACTGACTTGCAAGGTGCAAGCTTTTGTGGACTTGCCAAAGGTTATGATCATTTAGGGTTGGGTTGGGAATTTACATGCCTATGGGCACTCATCATTGGATGAAAATGGGTAGGGTAGGGTAGCACATGGAGGGGGCTTCTATCTCGTAGCTTGGTGATCATTGTGCCCAAAGGCTTGGTAGAGGAAGCTTTAACCAAGTGATAATTCAATTAAAAAATATTTGGGTGGTAATAAAATTTAAGATAATGAAAAGTTCTTTGCTAGAGCCTTCTATTTAGGAGTTGAATTTGTATGATCCAAGCTTGGGCTTTTTGATACCAAGTGACTCTCCATGATGTCAACCCATAAATAGTAACCCATAAAATGTTTGACCTAGACTTGTACTACTTGCATTGTTGTATGATCTTGGTTTCGGTCATCATTACAGTCTGGTGTGAGTGTTGTCTATGGATGTTGTGCTTTTTGTGTGTTTTTGAGTTGGATCATTATCTCCATCAGCATGGTAGGAGAGGACCTATGGGTTTCACATGGTTGGGAGGCATAGCTACCTTCATCACTATTGGGGATTGATGTACAAAGACAATCTATTATTCTAGTGTGACTGTTGCTTGTTGTTTCACTTGGTACTTTGGGTTCTAAAGTATGTCATCTTGTGATTTATGCTTTCATTGGAATGCTTGGATATCATTTTAGATGGTGTTAGTTTACTTGACGCATTCCTATATTATGATATTTATCATATGTTAGATGACGAGTTTGATTTGTGGGATTATCTTATGCTTTACTTTTAGCATGTTATATTTCCTTATTTAATTTTGTAGTATAGTTTAGTAGTGACATCCTCATAAGACAACTCCAACAATCTAATTGGTAGTTTCGGATGTTATGCATGGGGGATGGCTAGGACCTTTGGAGTCTCATGATGCTATTATGGTTGGGAGGAATTACACATGAGTTTGATTGTTCTTGTACATTGCGATGTTATTTATGTATACTACAATGTTTCTTCAATACATTCTTTTACTACTTAGTTTTAGATGGTAGGATGTGGTGTCATGGCCCTGACAGTTCTATATCTGACACTTTGGAATCTGTGATTAGTTTACTTTTTTGGATGGTTTGGTACTTGTTAAGTTACTTTAATTCTAGTATTATTATGTAAACTCTTCGAGAATTCAGAGGTTATTCAAAATCTGATTCTCAGAAACAGATGTTTTTATGCTTTCAGTTTTATATTCAGAATCTTATTATTTGAAATAATCTGGATTCAAGAATCAAATTTTATAAAATCTATGTTAGTATGGTTTCATTTTTTACTTCTGTCTGATTCGTATTTTTAGATTTCTATATAAGGTGGTTTTAAAATATTATCATTACCATGTATTTGTCGTTGCTAGTTTCAAGTATATTTAGATATATATGTATATTTATAACATTGTTGTAATATATACATATGTATATAAATATAAGTGCATTAGTATTAAATAATTATATATATATATATATATATATATATATATATATATATATATATATATATATGTATATGTAACTATTGTATATTAGTGTACTTGTATTTATATTGATACAAGTTATAAATATATGTATACATTTAAGTATACTTAATGGTCAGCAACAATGTTAATATTAAATTAGGATTAATGTTAATATTAATATTAATATTAATATCAACATTAATATTAATATAAATATTAATATTAATGTTAGTACCTAATACTATGTTAGTAAGGGTTAGTACTTAGACTAACCTATCGAATGATACTTAACTATGTCTTAACCCATACTTATGCAAAGCTTAAGCTATCGATGCCTAACTTCAAAGGACTTTGTAAAGGTTTTGGGTTTTGGTGAAAGGCAGCAATGCAAATGCAGTTAATGTGTTGCAGGTCGTATTTGATAATATGGTTGCCAAGTGTTGCAAAAGCTAAGGAATGAGATTTTTATGGTTATGCTTGCTATTATGAGCATTGATTTTTTTCTTCTTCACGATGCTTGAGCTCAGACCACCATTGTGGGTTTTTAGTTAGGAAATTTGGACGCTCTGTTGAGCGGGTTTCTTTTCATTTTTCATGGGGATTTTGATGAACATGATGGAGAATGTTTTTTCTTATCATCTTTTTAGAGGTTCACATTTTCATTTTATTGATGGTTCTATTGTCGTTTCATGGGCTTTCTCAATTGCCATTATTAAGAAGGTTTCCCTGGTAATTCTATGTTTAGTTTTGTGGATTTGGAAGCGTGGGGTTGGGGGTTTGAGAAGAGGACTCTCCAGACAGCTTTGCTTGTGTTTCTTATCGCATATAAACAGGTAGGGGGCTTTTTCTCTAACTCTACTCTCTTATCTATATTATATTCACTGAGTAATGTTGAATATCGATTAATTAATAGATGCAATGTTTGAAATTTGTTACCCAACTCTGGGTTTATGTAGGATTTGGGGTTTTCATAGCTAAATTTAGTGTAAACCCATCATCGGGTGTAAGATTATATAGGCTTTGTAATTTATGCTTATATTGCATTCAAAAATTTGAAATGTGTAAGTGTATATAGTTCTTTTTAGTTTTAAATGGTAAGTAATTACACTTCAGCATGGATAAATGTAGAGTATAGTTTTGTATGCGATGTTTAGCTCTGCACATACCCATATTCAAATGTGGGTATGGAGATATCGCTTTGGTAACATTGATGTATATGGGTATTGCAATTTTATGTGTATGTTGTGGTTGTAGTTTATGTGTGTAATTTTGAGATAGCGTAAGGTACTGACTGTTATATGAGTCGAGCTCTGTGGATACCTTGTTTTGTGTTTAATATTTTGTTTACTATTGTGACTTAGCGATGAATATGAGAGTGTGGTGACATTAGATGATGCAGGAGCATCCAGAGGTATAAGGGCAATCCTGTGTCACCCAAAAAAAAAAAATGCACTTAGACTTAGTTTCTATTTCATGTGTTTTCATTTTTGAATACCCATTTGGGTCAACTAAAGGTTCCAACTCTCATAGTTCCACTATTAGTGTTCTAGGATAGAGTATTTGAACAAGTTGGGATACATGTAAATATAAAAAAAATAGGAGTATGTAATTGAGCCATCATTTTGGTGAACTAGAAGCTGTAAATTGGTTGGATGAATGTAATTGTAATTTAGAGCATTCCAAAAAAAGAATCAACTCAAAAGGCCCCACAGTTTGAAAGTTATTGCAATTTTTTTTGTATTTGGAGACCTCCTAAGAATGCTTCAAAGTCAGGTTAGGGGCATTAAATGACCTCAAAAAGGGCCAAAAAATGGGAGATGAGCAAAGCTGGTCCATAGGGCTATAGAGCACTTTGAGAGCTTTTCAAAAATGTAAACGGTTCATCAATCGGAGCTACAGTTCAAAAGTTATGCCTCCCGAAAGTTCAGTTACCATTTTTGGATTCTTCTAGATTTGCACCAACTTCTAATGTGGCTTCTGGAGCCTTCTACTTGATCGGTGGATTCCTACTAGCACTTTCTAGAATGTACTCCTAGTCCTTAACCCTTCAGGGTCTATTTAAGGACATTTTTGGCATTGTAAAAGGCAGTTCAGAGTGGAATTTGAGATGAGGTACAAAAAGGAGAAATTATCTCTAGTTTTGTGCTATTGTAAGCCCTTAGGGCATGTTATGAAGTCTATTTTCTCTGTACTGAATGTACTAGATTATTTTCATAGTTAATACAATTTCCCTTTTCCTGTTGTGTCCATTTTGTGCTTGGGTTGTGTCCCTATCATTAGAGCTTGGTCGCAAATTTGCAATGTTTTACGGGTCACGACTGTGAACCGAGGGTATAAACTTGCAATAGAGATTATTTTTTATGTCAACAGTTGTCATTTAATGTTTTGTAATGTCTTAAATTTTTTTTAGGTGTTGAATTTAGACAGAAAATTAGGAAACAAAACGATTTCATGAATTGTTATTTGACTGCTATCTTTCATCAATAATAATGTGTACTTAGGGCTTAAAGATATAGGCTCATAATTGTTACATTGTATCTGATTGTGAGTTTCAGAATTCTGTGTGATATATATATATATAAATACATATATATATACATATATATGTATATACATATATATATACATATACATGTATATACATATACATATATATATATATATATATATATATATATATACATATACATGTATATACATATATATATATATACATATATATGTATATACATATATACATATATATGTATATACATATATACATATATATGTATATACATATATACATATATATGTATATACATATATATATATATATATATGTATATACATGTATATGTATATATATATATATATACATATATATGTATATACATATATATGTATATGTATATACATATATATGTATATATATATATATATACATATACATGTATATATATATATATATATATATGTATATACATGTATACATATATATATATATATATACACATATATATATATATATGTATATACATATATATGTATATGTATATAAATATATATATATATATATATATATGTATAGATATATATATATATATATATATATATATATATATATATATATATATATACATATAATTTCTAGGTTAACATTTCGAAAAGGGTTTTGATTCCTGTTTATTGCATTATTGATTTTTACGAATTCAGGATTTTCATTATAAGCAAGCAATTGAGTTATATTGTGGTTTTATGAGAGTTACTATTGTGAAGATTAAACTATAGCATAGAGATATTCATTGCGACTATTAACTTATGTTTAGTCCAAATCATCGATGGCAAACAAGATTATTTTATAAGCTGTATCGAATTTAGGAAATTTGGAAATTATGTTTCATTGATTTTGGAACAAGAATTCTGAAACAAAACAAACACTTTGATACTGATACATTGTCAAACAATTACCAATTAAAGTAAAGAGAATTGTATTATCTGGTAGCGACTAGTTATTATATGTATAGTAGAAAAAGGTTATTATCTATTTCAAAACTAACTTTAAATTAATAAGGTTTTACATATATTTTGGTATATGTAATGAGTGCGTGTATGTATATGTATAAATGTTGTGCATATATATATATATGTACAAGTATTTATTTACAAGTATCAATGTGTAAGTATATCCTTATGAATTGTACTGTTAGTTTTACCATAGATATACAATTTGGAAATTATTGTGATTACTGATTTTGGAAATGGAAATTGATTAATTTTATAATCTAATGAAATTATATGTGTGGATCATTTTATTATTACATTTTTTTTTTTTTAATGAAATGTAAATATGGTGAATCTTAGTAAAGTCAATTTCTTATTATTTAATTTGAATATAGCTGTTATGTAGTGGCAAATTAAAGCGTGGAAACAATTATAGTTTCATTTGGTACTTTGAAAGATTGAAAATGATTACAAGTGATATTTTTGTTTGTTGGTGTAATTGTTATATTGAAGCAAATGAAATAAGTGTAATAGGTTGAATTGGAAAATTAATCTAAGATTTTCTTCTAGTTAGTATATCTAGAATTTTGTGTATGTTATATTATGCAAGTGTGATCCTTTAGATTGGGTGGCTGTCATAAAGCGAGTAACTTGTGGTGATAGAATTATGTTGTCAGATGCCCTCCGACACTAGTCTGGATCCTTATGGGAAAATTTATGATAGTTATTTAATCAAGTGGTAATATTTAAAATTTTATGGGTTGGGAAATCATATAAAAAGATAAGAATATTATGGTTTCACCTGGCATATTGAGTTCTATGAGTGGCTAAACATAGATTCTTATGTTGACACCCATGCACTACTAGATCATTACCTTGTCATATTCTGTACAAGTTTATTTCTACATATCTGTATGAAGAAATTAAGTATTTTCTATATAATTGAATGTGGAAAGAAAATAATATTTTTAGTATTTTTGTTAAAAGGATTATTATGATTATAGTTTTGTCATAAAATCTAACGTGCAGGAGTTTTGGAGGTTTTAATGATTTTATTTGTGTTTTAAGTTGTGAGGCCTCACCCCGACCCTTCGTAGCCCTAGTTGTTACTTTATCATTTTGATACTCACGACTCGAGATGTTGAGACATTATCAGATACTTCAACATATCATATTATTTCATGTTGTGTAATGTTATTTTTAGGTATTTGATGTCCGTCATTTAATGCTTTATATACATGTATGTTGATGAATTAAGTAAAATGTAGGATTAACACATTGATTTTGGAATCTTTATGATTAAGGATATAACTAGGATGCAAGAAACCCTGATTTATGTGTGTTTCAATTTATGTAAATTTCTAATACGTATATATGTACATGTGATTTTTGGGACTACTGATGTGTGCAATGAGTGTGCAGATATTTTTAGCCAAGGAAACTGATAGAGGAACAGAACTGATCTCTATGTGTTAATTTTGGAAACCTTGTTGTTCATAATTCAAGTATTGTACTATGAGATGTATGTATTTTATTTTTGTGTTCAGTAAATGTTAATGTTCGTAACTATGTTTTGTTAGTGTCGCTTGACACTCGTAAATTGTTTGTGCTACACAACGTGCTAGTTAGGGTTAGTTGTGTAACCCATGGACCTAAGTTTGTTTAAGTTAGTGTCAGTTTTCTAATTGGGTTCTTAATCGAGTTTAGTCATCCCTAATCTAGATTAATGCTTAATCTGCATATTAGAGTTGTTAGATGGTCCTATTTTATTTCCTAACTTTTGTTTGGCTCTAAAACTATTCCTAAGGCGTTAAAACATGGAATAATTATACCCAAGGGGTATGGGTATGGGTTGGGGGTCTTTTCCAACCCCTAAGCCCCTTTTGTTGACTTTGGAGATCACTAAAAAAGTCTCATTTTACCTTTGTGCGAAAATTGACCATGGTTATCTTGAGTTACCTCACCTCACCTCCATTTAGGGTTTAACCATAGTGTGGGTTGAGTTAGGAGTTTCTAGAATGGCAAGTGGGTGGGAGAAGTTATTGGTCCTTTTGGGTGGTTGAGTTTGAGGTTTATTTAGAGGCCTTTCTTGGACTAGTGGAGGTGTTACCCAATCTCTACATTTAGAGAGTAGTTCTTGAAGATTGAAGCAAGGAGAAGGAAACTCTACTCAAACTTGTTCATTGCCATTACCTCTTTGTGAAGGTTGGAATTCTCATCTCCCTTGTTCAGATTTCATTCTTGGTTCATGCTTATGCTGCCTTGTCGCTGTTGAATGTTTGTATGTTTGTGGGCATGTTGGGAAGCTTGAAAACCATGTTTTTTTTGGATGATTTCCTTTCATGTTTATGTTTGCAATTTTGAGATTTTTCTTGCATGGGTGTTTTGGTATTACTCACCCTTCGAGAGGGTAGAAGTGACCAATTTTGGGAAAGGTCTGTTTACTCAGACTCCATCCAGTGTAGAGTCTCTTCTCAGGATAAGAAGAGGGAGAAAGGGTATGGTGTTATGCACCCCTACCTATCAGCACAAACCTTGTATGATTCTGGTATGTTGAAATGGAAGAACAGAAGTTTTTGGTATATAGCCCCGATTGGGCATCTGGTTGGTGTTGCGCTTGACTTCTCCTGGTTGGAAGAATCCACCTTTCCCTAGTTTTGATTCATTGTGAATCCTATTGTGTAAACCATGTATGATTATGCTTGTTTGATTGTCTCTTGGTTATGCTTATGGTCACCTGATCAGATTTTATTCCCTCCATGGTTCCAGAAATGTGTTGCAGAAAACATTATAAATCCCTTGATTAGGGTCATGAAGAAAACTCAGTTAAATTGTTGAAATTGGGATTGATATCTTATTGTAAATTATATTTTTAAACCTTGTTGTAATTGGCAATGAAGCCGGGTTTTCTTCCTGGTTCTTTCCCGGCTGAGCCTTTGAATCAGGTTGGCCAATAAAATTGGTGTTGAGTAAAATTGCTTGTCATATGGTTTAATCGTAAATTTTAAATTGGGTGGATGCATACCAAAATAGGATGAAAATGATGGCATTCAATTATGCAAATTTTGAGTTTTCAGTATGTTAAGAAAAAGAAAATAATGGATATGGTTGATATAATTTAATTCAAGTTTGTCTAGGAAATCAATTTAATCATGCATTGCTGTGACATGATCATTAACTTCATGTTTAAATCCATTCAATTCTAGTCCCTTGTATAAATGATGGAAGGATATTGCTTAAAGTATGATTTTTGTATGCTCCTACATGAGTTTAGGTGTGAATGGAATAACGAATTTAGTCCTTGGTTTAATCTATTTTAGATGTGATAGAAAATTGTATCGAATCCTTCCTTAATCATTTAATAGATTTAAGAGATGCACTATTAGTTTTGTAAGCCATAAGAAACTTTAAGAATTAAAACTTGGGATAATATTAGCAATATGTTAGCTTTTCAATTTTTGATCCAACTTAAAGAAGATTAAAATAACTTTACATACCATCCCTAAGAGAAAATTTCCAAAACACCCACCTACAGGATGCTAGAAATTGTATGGAGAAATAATTTATTCTCTTGTTGAATAGAGAATATTCCCTTTTGATTCCTTGTTTCAAATTTAATTTCAAAATTAATAATCAATAAAAATATTATGAATAACTAAATAGATATTATACTAATACCTTAAATATCCTAACTACCTAATTAACTTTATCATATCAATGCTCTATATCCTCTCCATGCACGTCAGTTTTAAAATGCTTTTTAAAAAAGGTTTGTTTGTTGCAAGTCTTGATCATCACATGGATGACAACACCCTCTGTCCCCTCCATCAATGTTGGCTAACCTTGAAAAAGATTAAATTTTGTTTAGATCTTTGCATGATGGTCACCTTCCCTTTTAAGCTTTGGCCTGCGCAAGTATTTAAGCCTTGGTCTGTGCTTGTTCCATTGGACAGAGCGTTGTACTCTGTACCAGCGCATGGGAATGTGTAGGGTTTGGGGGTTTGGAGGGGTGGGGTCGTCATGTCATGTGGGGAGAGTAGGGTATAGGGGGAAAAAGGGTTAGTATAGGAAGTTAGTAATAGGTGTTAGGGGTTAGTTAGGTTAGTGTTAGGTTAGTTTATTTTAGTAGTTAGTTTAATTCAAGTTAGTGATTAAAATATTAAATTTAGAATTGTGTTATTCTTTTTTAGTTTTTAAGTTAGTTATTGTAAATTAGCTTAGTTTAATAAATTGTTATATGTAGTTACTTTTGTTATTTGATAATGCTTGTAATTAGTTAGTATTTAATGTAATTAAGTTGTTAGTATTGTTTTAAGTTTATTTAGTTGTTAGTTAAATTTATTAATTATAGATTAGATTAGTTAGAAAGTTTAAGTTTGTTTAGTTTTTGGTATATTCTTGTTTGAATGTAAATATTTAGAATGTTTTGTTTCAATAGATTATGGCTTTAAATAAATTGTTATTAAAATGAAGTGCATTTAATTGTATGTTAGGCATTATTTTAATATGTTGTTAAACTTGAGTAGTTAGCATACTTAATTCGCCTTAAAATTACTTGAGATTTATTATAAATGTTTATATTATTCTTAAATCAAAAGTTCGTATTATTTTACCTTGAAATGCTTTAGGTTAGTAAAGGTTGTAAAATTAAGTGAGATTATTAGATTAAATTTTAATGTTAATTATTCATCTAGAGAATTTTTTTGTATTGTGATATTTGAAAATTTGATTTAATCATTCTAAGTTATAATAGATTGCTCTTAAATTAAAATAACGATGTAGCTTTTGTCGATATCAGATTGGTATCGAGAGTTCATATTTAGTGATTCAATTCCTCCTTAAGACTATAAACTTAAGACGTTATGTAGAGTACCTATACTTTAATCTTGCACATATATATATCACACTTATAGTTTGTTAATTTTATTATACTAAAAAAAAAAAAAAAATTGTGTTTTTTTTGCCCTCGTAGTTTGGGCACGACATTTTGGTATCAGAGCTCGTGTTTCAACACTAGGAACCTTAAAACCCTTACGCTTCTAAAATTTAAAACTAAAAATTAAATTGTGTAGGATGCCTCCTGTTACTTGAAGCAAACCACGAGGCAGAGGTTGTCGGGTGAGAGGTGGTAGAGTGGGATAGGGGGATGGACCACCTCCACCTCCTCCACCTCCTCCACCTCCACCACCACCTAACCCGAATCAGGACATTATTGATGCACTTCAGACTTTGATTGGTGTAGTTCAGCAGAGGGTAGTACCGATAGTTCAGCCAGTTCAGCAAATTCCAGTAGTGGAAGCTAAGGGACTCGGAGGAGGCGGGCTTAGAGGCAGAGAGAGGACTAGGAGTCCCCCACTGAGATAGTTAGAGGGGCAGGATGAGCATGAAGGAGAGTCAATAGACTAGAGAAGACCCCCATTTTATAGACCTCCTAGACATGTAGGAGATGATATCAGGGAATTGATTCGACTTGGGCCACCATTATTTACGGGTTCCACTGAGGGAACAGTAGAAGAGGCATGTTTGCAAAGCCTATAGCAGTGCTTTGGATTATGACCCTATGGAAGTAATCTAAAGGAACGCCTAGCAGTTCATCAGTTGAGAGGGGATGCCTCCAATTGGTGGCATCAGGAGGAGATCATAGGTGTAGTGAGGATGGATACCCTCACATGGGCGTCTTTCCTAGAAATATTTTGAGAGAGGTACTTGTTAGAGCATTTTCAACAGAAACAGATAGAGGAGTTCCATTCTCTTTATCAGAGAGGTCTTATAGTGTCACAGTATGAGAGCAAGTTTCTCGAGCTGCTTCCTTATGTGGAATACATGAAGGATGAGAAACTATGGGTACATCGCTTTATCATGGGGCTAAATTTCTCACTTCAAGGTCTAGTTCGGATGGCCTTCCCTAACACCTTTAGATAGGTAGTGGAGATAGCGCTAGTGGCAGAGGATACTCGGGGTAGACAGGAATCACGGGATCGATCTCAGAACCGAAACTCTACCTGGAAGAAACCCCCTTGGAAAGGGAATCAAAACTTTACACCAGGGTCCTCTAAGGGCCAAAAATCTAAACAGCAATAGTAGGAACTCTCACAGGGTTACCAGGGCTCCGAGCCCAAGTAGTGGCAGTTACAATAGGATTAGGAAGCACATACCCCATAGTCACAGTTAGTGCAGACTTAGCAGTCTTCCAGGAGTGGTTATAGTGGGTCTAGCAAGTCAGGAGGCCCACAGCAGTCAGGATCACAAGATGCATGATCTTATACCCAAGGGCCATTCTATACTTGTGGTGGCATGGGTCATATAGCTAGAGAGTGTCTGCAGGGACAATCATCCAGTGGTCAGAGAGGGGCTTTTTCAGAGCCGACAGTTGGAGACATGGGCAGGTCCCATAGAGTTTTCGTAGCAGTTGACAACTGCTAGATTGAGCATCAGGCTATAGTTATTGAGGCTATAGGTGGAGTTGGTCAGCCAGTTAGTGCTAGAGACTATCCATATTATCACTCGACAGACCCTAGCTCCTCGAGGTCGAGAGCTGGACCAAGTTAGGGTCTAGAGGGAATGTTGTGATGAGGTCATGATTTCTTGGGAGGATGTAGCATGGATGCGATCTTAATACCCTTGTCTTTTGATGAACTCCAAGAGGAATTTCATGCCTAGTGGGGGAGGATGTGAGGCCTCGCCCTGACCCTTCATAGCCTTAGTTGTTACTTTATCATTTTGATACTCACGACTCGAGATGTCGAGACATTATCAGATACTTGAACATATCATATTATTTCATGTTGTGTAATGTTATTTTTAGATATTTGATGTCTGTCATTTAATGCTTTATATACATGTATGTTGATGAATTAAGTAAAATGTAGGATTATGTCATGTCCCCTTTTCAAATAATTAAAAAATAATAATCTTTGCTAAGGCAGGCAGGCCTAAGAAAGTGAAGTTTCAGAAAAAGGGGGCTAATCTTTGGAAACTGTTGGACTAATAAATGAAAATTATTAATAAAATATGTTTCATTAACATCTCTTGGACGTGAGTTATGGTTATGCCCTCTTTTAAGGGGTTTGGAGGCATTTTGGGCTGATTGGAGAACTGGATTTTTGCTCATTTCTAAGAAGGCTAAGGATGGGAATTTGAAGCCATTCCATATGCATGCTCATGCAGAGTTTGCCTTTGTGCTAAACAGTGTAGATTTGTGAGTTTTTGAGTGTATTTTTTGTAAGAGTTTGGTGTTTCCGGTTGAGTATTTCATATCAGTTTGGGTTGCTGTTGTATATCAAATTTTTAAATGTTAAAATAGAGCTGAATATATTTATTGTTACATGATTAATCTTTTGAGATAGATTATTAGTGTTTTTGTGGTGTTTTCGGGCATTATTGTGTTAATTTCGGGAGTCCAATGAGCATAGTTTTTGTCCTACATTTGTGAGCTATTGTGTAAAGGCTATATGGATTTGGAAATGTCATTTTGTAGGCTGTTATGCTGCTAAAATTTCTATAAAAATTTCTATTTTCAGATTTATTAATAATTTGTGAAGTTGTGAAGCTTTTGGCACTATTTTCAGCATACCCGATTTGGGGTTTCTTGAGAAATTTGGTGGATCTTTGTGATATTAGTTGTTTGATATTAAAGATCTGATTAGAGGTTGTAAATATCATATAAAATAAGAAAAGGGACATTTTAGTGGTATTAGAGCCATGATCTTGCCAGCCTGAGGGTTTGTAGAAGCTTGCATGTCAGTTTTGACAACTACCCAGATCTTGCATGTTAGTTTTGACAACTACCTAGATCTTGCATGTCATAATTTATGATTGCATGTTGCTTCTAATCAGATACATGTCAAAATTTATGGTTTCATGCTACTTCTAATCATTTTCATGTTAGTTCTTGGTGAATTTGGTGGTTGTAGAAGTTTGCATGCCAGTTTTGAGAACTACCCAAATCTTGCATGTCATAATTTATGGTTGCATGTTGCTTCTAATCAGTTGCATGTCAAAATTTATGGTTGCATGCTAATTCTAATAATTTTCATGTTAGTTCTTGGTGAATTTGGTGGTTGTAAAATTTTTCATGTCAGTTTTGACAACTACCCAGATCTTGCATGTCAGTTTTGACAACTACCCAGATCTTGCATGTCATGATTTGGTGGTTGCATGTTGCTTCTAATCAATTGCATGTCAAAATCTATAGTTGCATGATACTTCTAATCATTTGCATGTTAGTTCTTGGTGTTTGAAGAAGTTATATCCTATTGGGGTTACACTCTACTTTATCCAGAATGGACAGGTATAGTACAGAGTCTCAGAGGACACGATCTTGGACAATTGATATCCAGAGTCAAAATAGTAGAAAGGATGGTTATTTAGACATTTGAGATAAAATTATGAAAATAAGCCACGACATGTTTGAACAATTGGTTGAGCACCACCATATAATGAATGACATGTTGTCCGACCCAGCTAAGGTGGATAAGTTGACTGGATTTCTATTTGGCAGATTTTCTCACAGGACAGATGACACAATTTCCAAGAACTTGCATGAGGAGTTTGAGAAACTAGCTTATAGCCAGGCAGAGGTCTCAGATTCTACTCTGCCACAGGAGGTGGTGGGAAAGGATATTACACAGATTGATAGTAACGGTCAACTTGATACTCAAATTGAGACAATTGTTTATAGGTCGTCAAAGGGTGATGCCACAAGTATTCAGGATGGTATAGTTACAACAGGCAGTGACTACAGTGTAGTGGGTTCAGATGATGATTATGAGGATGTTGTTGTGCAGGATGGTGAGATACCTGGTAGAGATGAGAAAACATTGAGCATTCATGACTTTGTTGAGAAAGAGTACTAGGCATAGTTAGATGCTTCATCACATGAGGTTGAGGCTGGTAGTACTTCACATGATTTGTCCAGCTAGCTGAAGGTGAAAAAAGATAGTATTGTGACTTCATTATCTCATCATGACAAGTATGTGGAGTTAGTTGGTATTGGTCATATTACTTAGGTGAGGAGTTTTCTTGAGTTACCAATTGATTCTAGTTTACGGATAAGGACTCAAGATTGTTGTATTAGCATTTGGGATTCAGTTGACTAGAAATCTTTAACACTTTTTGGTAGCAGTGATTGTTTGGGTGCTATCATGGATTTGATCAGTAGATTACACAGTGTTGTCTTTTCTTGTGCTAGTATCTTGTCTGATGTTGGTATTAGTTTTTATACACCGATGTTGGGCTTTGTTCATATATCCAGTCGACCATACTTGCTGGAATGTGTTGATGATATTTCATATTTGGCAGTGTGTATAGATGAGTCCTAGGATCATATTGGCATTGATGACATCCAAGAGGATGCAGTGGGCAGTTTTGAAGACTTGGTTTCCTTGGGTATAGAGGAGTTGGACAGCAATGCTAATGTTTTTGATACTCTGTATGTTGATATGAGCTTTAGATTTAATTCACAAGATATGGATGGTAATACTCTAGAGACTAGTAACTTTGAGGATACTCCTTTAGACAGTGCATCAGAGGAGGTTTGTAGGAAACAGTCAAGCCAGTGCCATCATGTGTCTAATCAGTTGTGAGTTAGTGACCGAGACATTGCTATCACTTGCCAGCATTTTGATGCTGCTTGTCAGTTGTTAGCAGTTTATGGATGGGGTTCTCCTACTAGTGATGAGCAGGAAGGGAGTTATCTTTCCTTCAAAGAGATCCACTCTTTATGGGAGGCTATTTAGATTTTGAGACAGAATTATATGCAAGTGGTAGCCAACAAAGATTATCTTATGGAGTGGGGCAGTACAACATATGATGCATTTTTGGCCAAGGAAGATGAGGTGAGTGAGCTTACTGAGCAGCTTGAGGTGACTTCTGAGATTCTTGAGAGTACACAATTGGCTTTCAAGGAGTCACAGTTTCATTTGGCTAAGGTGACCATGGAGTTAGAGCAACTATAGTCTTTACCTGATTCTATATAGTCACAAGCTATGGTGTTTGGTAATCCAAGGATGTCCATGGCCAAGATTGTCAGAGACAGTGGAGATGGGGATACATCCATCCTTGATACTAACATTGGCATATCAAGTTCATTCCCACTAGAGTCAGGTTCAGTTGAGTTGGGTGTTGTAGTAGATTTTTGTATGCCTAACATAGTGGTGGCCTCTAGTACTGATGGCACAGAGACTAGAGATGTATCAAAGATCATGTGTGATGTTGGTGAGTCGGCAGTTGGCATGGTTCCTGCTAGTAATACTACTCCCTTGGTGATATCTTTGGAGGTAGTAGTTAGTTCCAACATGGTTAATGATCAATTGCAGTTGGTTTCATCTAGATTATAGCCTGAGCCACTGACTAAGATTGGAAAATTCTATCGGCATTACACTGTGAGGTATGCTCATCAATTTACCTTTGATGACCATGTTGATGAGATGATGATACAAAGATGTACTTTGGTTCCTAGTGCTTATCATCAGTTATGGGATAGTTTGATGCCTTGGGATGAGAGTTGTGATGGGCACAACATGGTGACAGGTTCTGCAGTTGATAGCTTGATAATACATGACTTAAAGTAGGAGTTTTGGAGTGATGCTTTAGCCGGTGTTGTTATTGATTCTACTCCTTTGGTTATGACATCTCCTGACTTAGCTGGTGATCAATCACAATGGGTTGTATCACTTGTTCATGGTGAGTTTTTGACTAAGGTTGGTTTTTTTTATCAACATTATATTGCAGGGTATGTACATCAGTTAACATTTTATCCTTGTGTTGAGGAGTTGATGGCAAGCAAATTTGGTTTGGGTTCCATTTCTTGTTTTTTATCTTGTGATGGTTTTTTACCATTAGGGGTGCATGGGATTTATGGTTATGAGACAGTGGCTAGTGATTTGCAGAGTTGTGTTGACTACAAGAGTTGTACAGTGTGTGGATTCTCCATACTTGGTACAGTTTCATTCAAGAGCACTCACCATTGTTGTAGAGTTGGATTGTACATTCTGTATAGGCCAGTGGGATGTGTTGATGGTATTTACTCTATTGGTGGTTTGATTTGTCCACTTTACTTGGGTTTTGATGTTGTTAGAGTTTTTGTCTCATGGGTTTCTAACTTTGAAAGTTGTGACTTTGGAGTTTGGTTGAGCAGTAATTGTCAGTTTGATTACAGATTCCTCTTGGTTATATTGCAGAGGATATTGCAGGAGCCTGTGTTAATTGACAATAGTATAGTTCATGACTACATTTGGGATCTAGGTGGATTGATTGGTTTATTGTTCAGCCATTACTTGAGGACAAAAAATGTTTGGGAGGGGAGGACTTGTCATGTCCCCTTTTCAAATAATTAAAAAATAACAATCTTTGCTAAGGCAGGCAGGCCCAAGAAAGTGAAGTTTCAGAAAAAGGGGGTTAATCTTTGGAAACCGTTGGACTAATAAATGAAAATTATTATTAAAATATGTTTCATTAACCTCTCTTGGACATGAGTTATGGTTATTCCCTCTTTTAAGGGGTTTGGAGGCATTTTGGGCTGATTGGAGAACTAGATTTTTGCTCATTTCTTTGTTATTCTTCAGAGGCTGCCAAACCTGTGGAGAAGGAGACCCAAGAACGAGAGTTCGTAGGTTTCGAGGGAGACCCAAGAATGGGAGTTTGAAATTTTTTAGGAAGGCTAAGGATGGGAGTTTGAAGCCATTCCATGTGCATGCTCATGCAGAGTTTGCCTTTGTGTTGAATAGTGTAGATTTGTGAGTTTTCGGGTGTATTTTTTGTAAGAGTTTGGTGTTTTCGGTTGAGTATTTCATATCAGTTTTGGTTGCTGCTGTATATCATACTTTTAAATGTTAAAATAGAGCTGAATATATGTATTGGGACCTAATTAATCTTTTGAGATAGATTATTAGTGTTTTTGTGGTGTTTTCAGGCATTACTGTGTTAATTTCGGGAGCCCGATGAGCATAGTTTTTGTCCTACATTTGTGAGATATTGTGTAAAGGCTATATAGATCTGGAAATTTCATTTTGTAGGCTGTTATGCTGTTGAAATTTCTATAAAAATTTCCATTTTCAGATTTATTAATAATTTGTGAAGTTTGAAGCTTTTGGCACTATTTTCAGCATACCGGATTTGGGGTTTCTTGAGAAATTTGGTGGATCTTTGTGATATTAGTTTTTTGATCTTAAACATCTGATTAGAGGTTGGAAATATCATATAAAATTAGAAAAGGGACATTTCAGATTAACACGTTGATTTTGGAATCTTTATGATTAAGGATATAAGTAGGATGCAAGAAACCCTGATTTATGTGTGTTTCAATTTATGTGAATTTCTGATACGTATATATGTACATGTGATTTTTGGGACTACCGATGTGTGCAATGAGTGTGTAGATATTTTTAGCTGAGGAAACTAACGGAGGAATAGAACTAATCTCTATGTGTTAATTTTGGAAACCTTTTTGTTCGTAATTCAAGTATTGTACTATGAGATGTATGTATTTTATTTCTGTGTTCAGTAAATATTAATGTTCGTAACTATGTTTTGTTTGTGTTGCTTGACACTCATAAATTGTTTTTGCTCCTTAGTGTGCTAGTTAGGGTTAGCTATGTAACCCATGGACCTAAGTTGGTTTAAGTTAGTGTCAGTTTGCTAATTGGGTTCTTAATCGAGTTTAGTCATCCCTAATCTGGATTAATGCTTAATCTGCATATTAGAGTTGTGAGATGGTCCTATTTTATTTCCTAGCTTTTTTTTGGCTCTAAACCTATTCCTAAGGCTTTAAAACATGGAATAATTATACCCAAGGGGTATGGGTATGGGTTGGGGGTCTTTTCCAACCCCTAAGCCCCTTTTGTTGACTTTGGAGATCACTCAAAAAGTCTCATTTTACCTTTGTGCGAAAATTGACAATGGTTATCTTGAGTTACCTCACCTCACCTCCATTTAGGGTTTAACCATAGTGTGGGTTGAGTTAGGAGTTTCTAGAATGGCAAGTGGGTGGGAGAAGTTATTGGTCCTTTTGGGTGGTTGAGTTTGAGGTTTATTTAGAGGCCTTCCTTGGACTAGTGGAGGTGTTACCCAATCTCTACATTTAGAGAGTAGTTCTTGAAGATTGAAGCAAGGAGAAGGAAAATCTACTCAAACTTGTTCATTTCCATTACCTCTTTGTGAAGGTTGGAATTCTCATCTCCCTTGTTCAGATTTCATTCTTGGTTCATGCTTATGTTGCCTTGTTGCTGTTGAATGTTTGTATGTTTGTGGGTATGTTGGGAAGCTTGAAAACCATGTTTGTTTTGGATGATTTCCTTTCATGTTTATGTTTGCAATTTTGAGATTTTTATTGCATGGGTGTTTTGGTATTACTCACCCTTCGAGAGGGTAGAAGTGACTAATTTTGGGAAAGGTCTGTTTAGTCGGACTCCATCCAGTGTAAAGTCTCTTCTTAGGATGAGAAGAGGGAGAAAGGGTAGGGTGTTATGGGCCCCTACCTATCAGCACAAACCTTGTATGATTTTGATATGTTGAAATGGAAGAAAAAAAGTTCTTGGTATATAGCCCTGATTGGGCATCTAGTTGGTGTTGTGCTTTACTTCTCCTGGTTGGAAGAATCCACCTTTCCCTAGTTTTGATTCATTGTGAATCCTATTGTGTAAACCATGTATGATTATGCTTGTTTGATTGTCTCTTGGTTATGCTTATGGTCACCTGATCAGATTTTATTCTCTCCATGGTTCCAAAAATGTGTTGCAGAAAACATTATAAATCCCTTGATTAGGGTCATGAAGAAAACTCAGTTAAATTGTTGAAATTGGGATTGATATCTTATTGTAAATTGTATTTTTAAACCTTGTTGTAATTGGCAATGAAGCCGAGTTCTCTTCCTGGTTCTTTCCCGGCTGAGCCTTTGAATCAGGTTGGCCAATAAAATTTGTGTTGAGTAAAATTTCTTGTCATATGATTTATTCGTAAATTTTAAATTGGATGGATGCATACCAAAATAGGATGAAAATGATGGAATTCAATTATGCAAATTTTGAGTTTTACGTATGTTAAGAAAAAGAAAATAATGTATATGGTTGATATAATTTAATTCAAGTTTGTCTAGGAAATCAATTTAATCATGCATTGCTATGACATGATCATTAACTTCATGTTTAAATCCATTCAATTCCACTCCCTTGTATAAATGATGGAAGGATATTGCTCAAAGTATGATTTGTGTATGCTCCTACATGAGTTCAGGTGTGAATGGAATAACGAATTTAGTCCTTGGTTTAATCTATTTTAGATGTGATAGAAAATTGTATCGAATCCTTCCTTAATCATTTAATAGATTTAAGAGATGCACTATTAGTTTTGTAAGCCATAAGAAACTTTAAGAATTAAAACTTGGGATAATATTAGCAATGTGTTAGCTTTTCAATTTCTGATCCAACTTAAAGAAGATTAAATTAACTTTACATACCATCTCTAAGAGAAAATTTCCAAAACACCGACCTACAGGATGCTGGAAATTGTATGGAGAAATAATTTATTCTCTTGTTGAACAGAGAATATTCCCTTTTGATTCCTTGTTTCAAATTTAATTTCAAAATTAATAATCAATAAAAATATTATGAATAACTAAATAGATATTATACTAATACCTTAAATATCCTAACTACCTAATTAACTTTATCACATCAATGCTCTATATCCTCTCCATGCACGTCAGTTTTAAAATGCTTTTTAAAAAAACTTTGGTTGTTGCAAGTCTTGGTCATCACATGGATGATGTCACCCTCTGTCCCCTCCATCAATGTTGGCTAACCTTGAAAAAGATTAAAGTTTGTTTAGATCTTTGCATGATGGTCACCTTCCCTTTTAAGCTTTGACTTGCGCAAGTATTTAAGCCTTGGTCTGCGCTTGTTCCATTGGACAGAGCATTGTACTCTGTACCAACGCATGGGAATGCATAGGGTTTGGGGGTTTGGAGGGGTGGGGTCGTCATGTCATGTGGGGAGAGTAGGGTATAGGGGGAAAAAGGGTTAGTATAGGAAGTTAGTAATAGGTGTTAGGGGTTAGTTAGGTTAGTGTTAGGTTAGTTTATTTTAGTAGTTAGTTTAATTTAAGTTAGTGATTAAAATATTAAATTTAGAATTGTGTTATTCTTTTTTAGTTTTTAAATTAGTTATTGTAAATTAGTTTAGTTTAATAAATTGTTATATGTAGTTACTTTTGTTATTTGATAATGCTTGTAATTAGTTAGTATTTAATGTAATTTAGTTGTTAGTATTGTTTTAAGTTCATTTAGTTGTTAGTTAAATTTATTAATTATAGATTATATTAGTTAGAAAGTTTAAGGTTTTTTAGTTTTTGGTATATTCTTGTTTGAATGTAAATAATTAGAATGTTTTATTTTAATAGATTATAGCTTTAAATAAATTGTTATTAAAATGAAGTGCATTTAATTGTATGTTAGGCATTATTTTAATATGTTGTTAAAGTTGAGTAGTTAGCATACTTAATTTTCCTTAAAATTGCTTGAGATTTATTATAAATGGTAATATTGTTCTTAAATCAAAAGTTCGTATTATTTTACCTTGAAATGCTTTAGGTTAGTAAAGGTTGTAAAATTAAGTGAGATTATTAGATTAAATTTTAATGTTAATTATTCATCTAGAGAATTGTTTTGTATTGTGAGATTTGAAATTTTGATTTAGTCATTCTAAGTTATAATAGATTTCTCTTAAATTAAAATAACAATGTAGCTTTTGTCGATATCAAATTGGTATCGAGAGTTCATATTTAGCGATTCAATTCCTCCTTAAGACTATAAACTTAAGACGTTATGTAGAGTACCTATACTTTAATCTTGCACATATATATATCACACTTATAGTTTGTTAATTTTATTATACTTAAAAATTTTTTTTTTTGTGTTTTTTTGCCCTCGTAGTTTGGGCATGACATAAGCCCTATTTGGTGTATTGTGGATTTTCTATTTTTGATTACAGGTTCGAGATAGGATTGGTTATGGACTTAGAAGAAATGACTGTTAAATACTTTGTATCAAGGATTAAGTTGATTGTATTTTAAAAGTTGTTGTATTTCTAATAAGAGTGTAGATATGCTATATACTCTGATGTAATAATTTGGAAATGATCATTGCTGATTATGAGTATATTACTGAACCTATTGTGTAGGATTAAATTGTAATGGATATTGTTTAAAAAAAATTGTTCGGGTTCTAATCTATTTGTATGTTTGGATTATTGTTATTTGGTTATTCTTTAGTTTGAGATGGTTAGGGTATTACATGTAGTTCCTTCATGCAGTATGGTATCGAGTGTCCTTGCCTTGATTTGTGGATCTGGTACTCCTTGGTGTGGAGGTTCTAACTCCTTGCTTTATCCCCTTTTTTTTCATTAGAGAATTTTCGTATTTTTTCTGGGCAACTATGGGTAATATTGAGCGATGCTTTAAAGTATCACATGCCCAAAGAAAAAATATTGTGTGATATTGGAAAGTATCACACTACTAAGGAAGTTCTACCATACAATACTGGAAAGTATCATATGCCCATAGAAATGTCTATCATATAATACTTGTAAAGTATTGCATGTATTCAAGAGAAGTGTCAGCCAAACTCTAAAAGTATCACATGACTTCTTTAGAAGTATTGTATAATATTCGAAAGTATTGTATAATGTTGCATTAAAGTATCACTTGGGTTCTAGGAAAAGCCTGTCTAGGTGGACAACAGGAACTTTTTCGTTTCACCAAAAGTTTTTGAAAGGTATTTTGGCTACCCTCTTTGTTCTTCTTCAATCCCTTGGAATTAGATTTTGAATTCGAGAAGTCTTGGATTCAAAATTATTTCATAGTTTGCATTGTTGTATTTTTGGTCAATAGTGGTGTTTGGAGATCCGTTGGTGTTTGGATGGTTGTTTAGTCTTCCATTGCAATCTTTGTGATCCTTGTATGTGGAGTGTCATTTACATCCATACTATTTTAAATTTTTTTAATCTTGGCTTGCCTTAAATCCTTGTTCCAAGGATCTCTGGGTGCGGCATTACATTTTAGGACCTAGATATTGGAGCCACCTAATAGATATATCTAATTCTATATGATACTATGTGATGTAATCCTTATAAATGATTATGATTACCTTAGAAAAACTACTTATAGTGATGGGGACACAACCCAAGCACATAATGGACACAACAGGAAAAGGGAAATTGTATTAACTGTGAAAATAAGCTAGTACATTCAGTAAAGAGAAAATGGACTTCATAACATGCCCTAGGGGCTTACAATAACATAAATCTGGAGATAATTTCTCCTTTGAGTACCTCCTCTCAAACTCCACTCCGAACTGCCTTTTACAATGCTGAAAATGTCCTTAAATGGATCCCAGAGGGTTAAGGACTAGGAATACATTCTAGAAAGTGCTAGTAGGCATCCACTGACCAAATAGAAGGCTCCACAAGCTGTGTTAGAAGTTGACGCAAATCTAGAAGAATCCAGAAATGGTAACCAAACTTCCAGAATGCATAACTTTTGAATCGTAGCTCCGATTGACAAACTGTTTACATTTTTGGAAAGCTCTCGAAGCGCTCTATAGCCCTATGGAGGAGCTTCACTTGTCCCCCATTTTTCAGCCCTTTTTAAGGTCATTTAATGCCCCTAACCTGACTTTGAAGCATTCTTAGGAGGTCTCCAAAACCTAAAAAATTGCGATAACTTTCAAACCATGGGGCCTTTTGACCTGATTCTTTTTTTGGAATGCTCTAAATTACAATTACATTCATCTGGCCAATTTACACCTCCTAGTTCACCAAAATTATGGCTCAATTACATACTCCTATTTTTTTGGCATTTACACGTACCCCAAGGTGTTCAAATACTCTATCTTTGAACACTGATAGTGGAACTGTGAGAGTTGGAACCTTTATTTGACCCAAATGGGTATCCAAAAATGAAAACACATGAAATAGAAACTAAGTCTAAGTACATTTTTTTGGGTGACACAAGATTTCCGTTATACCTCTGGATGCTCCTGCATCATATAGTGACTAAAGGGTTAATTGTGATAGTCACCCTAATGATGCTACTTGTTATGCTCAAGATTGAAGATGATTGTGATATTTTATCATTAGTGGACCATGTGTTCTTCCTCACTAGACTTAGATGACAAGACATTATCAAAATTTGCATTTCCTTTGAATAATATGTTCATTATCATTATATTTTATGTTTACTTATACATGATCATGGTTGTCTCTTTGGTTGATTATGGGATTATTCTTGATAGGTAATGATTCCAAAATATTGCTTATATATTTGATTATGCCTAAATGGAAATTGTGCATTATCACTGATAATGATTTACCTTCTTTTATTGTATTTACATGGTTACAATTATCTACATGATAATGATACTAAAGAATCATGTTTTAGTATGAAGCTTGTCTACCATGTCTATAGGATTAGGGGAGGTAATCGTAGTCACTTCTATGAGAGATTTACATGATGTCGTACTACCCCTACTTGTTTGCTACTATTTTCCTATGTATCTATATATTTTGCTTGTCTTAGTGATGAAAGTTTATTAGTATGAGGAATCAACTCCACTTAGATGCATAGGTCTAATTGTGCCTTTAAAATACTTGAAATTTTATTATTACAAAGGTAGTGCCAAGGTTTGAACTAGAAACTCATTTTAGCATAGGTTATCTATTTAGGTAGAGTGATTGGATTTCTTTGACTTTTTTGGACTTGGTGATCTTACACTTTCATTATTTCTATTGTATGATTTTTTTGATAATTTTATTTATTTCTCCATTTTTAGATGATCTTTGCTAAGTTATGTCTCAAGGTTTCATGTTTTATTAGTTCAACTTGACTTGTCTTGCCTTGTTGACTATGGTTGACATTGTTTGATCTTATAATTTTTTCTATGTGTTTTATAGTTGATTGTTATGACCTCTTTGGATGATTTGATTTACTTTAAGGCATGTGATTTTATTCTATCTGAGTGTTATATATTTTAGTAAGTATAAATACATAATAGTATTAATGTTGTGATCTATTACTTCCTAATCACATAGATTATAATGTTTCATATTTAGAATATATATATATATATATATATATATATATGTATATATATATATATATATATATATATGTATATATATATATGTATATATATATATATATATATATATACATACATATATGTATGTATGTATGTATGTATGTACATGTATATATATGTATATATACATATATATACATGTACATACATACATACATATATATATATATATATGTATATATATATATATATATATATATATATATATGTATATATATATATATATGTATATATATGTGTGTATGTATACAGACATATATATATATATATGAACATACATATATATGTGTGTATACATACATACATATATATATATATATATACATATATATATACATATATATATATATATATGTATATATATATATGTATATATATATATGTATGTATGTATCTATCTATCTATCTATATATGTATGTGTATATATATGTATACATGTACACATATACATATATACATATACATATACATATATGTATATATATGTACACACACACACACACATATGTACGGGTACACACATATTTGTATATGTATATGTATATACACACACATATACATATATACATACATATGTTACACCTCTAAACACACATACACAAAGTTATATGTGATTATATTTGCATGACTATAGATATTGGTTCTAGTGTATATTTGGATAAGAGCTAAAGTAATTGATGTATGATATTCTTAATTACTAATTATTAATAATTAGAAAAAGTTACATATTATCTATATCTTCTATGCCATATATTATAAATAAGTGTACTAATAATTATAATTAATTATAGTTATATAGTGTACTATATAGTTGTGATTTTATAATTATGTTGAGTTATTTAATTATGTGTTTTAGGTAAGAGTTAGTTGGGGGTTGGTTAACATTGGAAAATATGTTTATATGGTTTCTCTTTTTCTTTTGAAGAGAGATTGGCTGAAATATTGAGGAAAGATTGGTTGTGCTTTTCAAGATTTTTGGAGAAAAACTTATGATTTGTGATGAAGGGTTTGCGAGCATATTCTTTAAGGATTTATAAGTTTCTTTGTTTTTAGAGAGAGAGTCACATATGAGAGTTTCAAGAGGTTAGAGACAATTTTGTTTTCATGCAACAATTTCTTCTTGTTCCATGAAGATTTTTGAAATGGAGAGGATTTGAATGATGCTTCTCAAGTTGGATTTGTCTTCCTCTCTATGTTTCCTTCCTCATTCTCTGTTGAAGCTTCATAGCAATTGTGGAATGAATTGAATTATTTATTGATAGAATATAGATCTATTTATATGTTCTCATGATGCATGATATCTATAATTTCTATTCCTAAATTTTTTATTTTTTTTGGAAAAAGTGGACAAGCCACTGAATATATATATTACTTTTTATAAAAAAAGCATGATTAAAAAGCTCAACTGGGAAAGAACTAGCAAGAAAACCCCAAATCATTGCTATGTACAAAAATTTTGACCATCAAAATTTACATGTAGTATCCTCTAGGAAGATACAAAAGTATTGTATTTACAATGTACACCAAACATACACCTCATAATGTCTAGCTTCAATTTTTTTTAAAGCTTTTGGAACATTGATTATCCTTCCTCCATCTCTGCAATTTCTGGCTTTCTATTCCTAAAAGTTATTTAAAAGTCTGAGTTTTTTTTTTTCTTTTTTTTTTTGTGAAAATTACCATGTGTTTTCCTAGGGTTTTTTAGCAACCTTTTTTTGAGATCTATCATTTGAATAATCTAAACTAATTCTATGGATCTTTTTTGAATTTCTAAACGGGAAATTCAGAGATCTCAAATGGGTATGTCTCAGATTTCCTTTTTAGGATCGAATTGATGCCTTATAGACATTTTGTTAGACTATTGTTGTCCATTATTTATTATATTTTTTCTATCAAATGTATTAATATGGTACAAACTAGTATAATCATGTAAAAATCTAAATTTGATACTATGAATGGTCCTCTATCTTATCTTTTATTGTCCACTAGTTTGATATATTTTTGTTATATTTTTAGAAAGTTACAACTATTTTAGTGAAGGCAGGTTAAACCCTTACTAGAGTTTTCTATTAAAGAGATCAAATTTCCACAATCCATTATATTACATTGATTTATTTATGGATTTGATTGTGTAAATATTTTTACCATCAATGTTTTAAATCACACTATGTGATCCATCACCAAGATGAAAGAGAGCAAGAGATACAAAACAAAGTGAGTTGCAGATGTTGATTTACCAAAAGATATAGAGACCAAGGGAAGAGAGATTACACACACACCTAGGTTAGAAATAAAATAATAGATAAGATGGCTAGACAAGGAACCACAAGGAATAGACTCCCAATGATAGAATAGAAAGAAAGAACATGAAAAGTAAAAGTGAGAGCAAAAGAAATAAATGAGATTTTAGAAATTGAGGATAAGTATATAGGTAATTATATAGAATGACCACACACAATATATATGTATGTGTGTGTTTCTCAAAAATATGTGTGAAACACACATGTACATACACGTGAATATATGCATGTGTGTGTTTCATGCATATCTTTGAGAAAAACACACATACATATATATTGTGTGTGGTCATTATATATAATTACCTATATACATATTATATATTGTGATAAGACAACATACATTCTATATATAAAAGTGTGTAAAAATAAAACACACATAATATGTTATATGTTTACATAGAATACTTTATAATAATAATATATTTGTTTAAGCATTATTGTTTTTATTTGTTTTTCATTTTTTAGGTTTGGTTAGTTGTGACTTCCTTTCTTCTACCTTTTTCATTCTACCTTTTGATATTACTATATACTTATCCTCAATTTCTAACATCTCATTTATTTCTTGTGTATGCTTCCTATAGAGGTGTAAACTCTCATTGAGATGGAGGCTCAACCTATTGAGGGGGTTTGTAGCTGGATGATAGAGGTTTCTAGTTACTGTTGGCAGTCTTCTCTTTCTCCTAGTCATTTGGTTGTTGGTTAGATCTTACCAAGGATTTATTTTTTAATAGTCCTCCTTGTTGTGGTCCTATTGAGGTAGTTCTCTCTTATATAGTTCAGGGGGATTTTTTCTATTGAGTTGGATTTTTGTTGGTGGTTATTGATACTCAAGTTAAGGGACCCTAGTCATAACCCTATGTTCATCTTAAGACCAATAATCTATATTTTGAAGTTGGTCCTTTGGATCAATTGGATTAGGGTCTCCATTTCATAATTCTTTATGCTTATTTAGGCAGCCATGTCAAAACCCAAGTGTTTAGCGACTCCCTTTTAGAAGTGTTTGTATGCTGAGTTGGATGATCACTTCTCCCTCGGTTGTGTGCTTCTTCCTTCTTTGACTAGGTGTATGATAATAATTTTCAAGGGACCATGTTGGTGGCTAATTGTTTTTGGTTAATGTTGTTGGCTAGTTTTGGGATTCTCATATCTCTTATCTCTAGAGACAACCTATAAGATTCTCTTAAGCAATTCACTCTTCATTGGTCTACTATTTCTTGGTTACATTTTTCTAGTTTGTTATGGGATATTAAGCTATGCCTATAATTTCCAATGAAACATTTCATCCTAGTGATCCCCTTTAAAATATACTTGTAAGGGGTTTTGGGTCCCCTCAAAACCTTCTTTTGCATTAATAAAATAAAATTTGGTAAACCCTAAACCTTATTTATCTTTGTGATTTTTATACATGGCCAGTAACCAATCCAAAATAGTTTTCCTTTCATATGATGTTTCTTATGAAGCCAACTTCTTTAAATCTAATTTCACCTTCTCATTTTTTTATGAACTCTTCTTGATGATCTCCTTGCACTTTTATTTACATTAAATTTCATTCTAGTTCTTCTTTGACTATTCTAGAAATTTTTAGTTCACACTTAAATCCATCCTTTATAAATTCTTCATTATGCATCTTGTCATTCAACTTCTTTTCTTTGTCTTTTACCTTTTATTTTTATTCATTTTGTTCTTGTTCTAGATATAAAACTCTACCTTTTTTATTCTTTCAATTCCTAAGTGACTTTCTTATGTTTTGATTTGAACTTCTAAATCTGATCTCTAAATTTTTTTATAAAATAATGTAGATAGGAATGATCATGAATTGATAGAAAACTCCATGCAATACTAATCATCAGAAGCATTCAAGTGTACTAGAACATATGAACCATAAGCACAATACATATTCTTTTGTTTTGGAAGATCTAACATAAACCTAGAGATTCCACTAATCTTTGTATTGATGTATCTACAATGTCATTTTATGTAATGTGCTCATTTACTTATCCTTTCTCTTCCTCCATCTAGTCCATAATTTTTTTAAAGGTTTTCTTTTCTCTAATTCATCTTTGTCTTCTATTTTGTTTTTACCTCATTTTGTAAGCCATGCAATATCATATGTTGTCCTTAGATTTATAGGCATATCAATTCTACCTCTATTTCTTGTTTTCCTTCTTTGATGATTTCTTTATTAGATCTTGCAGGCTTCACTCCTAACCATACTACTAACAATGTTAGATCCTCTTTCTCTCCCTATAATCTATGTAATAATGAGATTTTCTCTCTTACCTCTTCATAGATATTTTCCAATTCCATTAAAAAAAGTTCCAATACTATTATCTTCTCTTTCACATCCTCAATACTTAAGACTATGTTCCTTGGTGTTTCCTTGATTGTCAATGTATGTTCATTATTTTCTAATTGACTAGTGATTTTAAAATTTCCCTTCTTATTTAGTTATATCGACATATCTAGATTCTTAAATTTGTATTATTATCTTTTCATATTTCAAATAGTTCTACCAAATCCTTATTACAAATTGTTAAAAGTCATTAAACACTTTGATATAACCCTAGATACTTCCCACTATATTTCCCATCATACCTCCTTGTCTTGACCATGGCAATAAGGGCCACACTATTTTCCCAAAATTCTTGATTCCTCATAGTTTTCGGTTTATAGCTCCATGATATTTGGATTTATATCCATAATTGGTTGACATGATTGAGATAATTTTATAAACTATTATGATCTATTTTGAGGGGTCATTTTGGATGGAAGGAGTTCTATATTTTCTCAATAGTATCAAAGAGGGGTACTTTGACAAATCCATTGGTTGTAATTATGATGTCCAATTTCATAAACAAACTATTTTTTCCTTCCCCTCCCTCTCCATATCCCTTCCCCTCTCTTTCCTCTCCATCTTAGCTCCATGATTTTTGGATTTATAGCCATAGTTGTTTGACATTGATATGATTTTATAAACTGTTGTGATCTATTTTGAGGGGTCATTTTGGATGGAAGGAGTTCTATTTTTCCCATAGAAGAAAAGAGGGGTACTTCAACAAAACTATTGGTTTTAATTATGATGTCCAATTTTATGAAAAAACAATTTCCCCTTCCCTCTCCCTCTTCCTCCCCTCTCTTTCCTCTCCATCTCTCTACCTTTCTCTCCCTCCTTCCTCCCCCTTACTCTATCTCCATCCCTCTATCACTTCCACCTCTCACCCCTCTATCTCCCTCTCCCTCTCCCTCTCCCACTCTCCCTCTCCCCACCCTCTCTCCCCCCATTCTCCTCCATATATCTACCTTTCCTAACCTCCCTTCTTCTCCCCCCTTACTCTAGTCTTCAATTTTATACCTCTCTCCCCTCTATCTCCCTCCCACTCTCCCACTCTCTCTCTCCCTCTCTCTCCCCCCATTCCCCTCCATATTTCTACCTTTCCCTCCCTCTATCAATTTCCCACCTTTTACCCCTCTATCTTTCTCCCCCTCTCCCTCTCCCCCCTCTCTCCCCCTCTATCTCTTGCCTCCTACTATACCCCTCTACTTCTCTCCATCCTTCCTCCTCTGGCTCCCCCCCTTTTCCTTCCCCATCTCCCTTCCTACATTCCTCTCCATCTCTCCATCCCCCCTCTCCCCCTCTAGTGTTCCCTGCCTCTTTTCCCAACTCTCCCCCTCCCTCTCCCTTCATTTTTTATATCTCTACCCCTCTATTTCCCATGCCTCCTCCCCTCTACCCCTTTGCCTCTCCCTTTCCTCTCTCCCCACGCTTCTTGATCTCTCTCGATTATCTCCTCACTTCCTCTTACTCTTCTGTCTCCCTCACGTCCCTCCCCCCATCCTCCCCCTCCCCCTTCATCTCTCTAGCTGTCCTTTCTCAGTCTCCCTCCATTCGCTTCCCTTACTTGCTCCTCCCTCTCCCCCCATCTCTCCCTCTCCTTTCCTCTCTCTTTCACCTCCCCCTTTCTCATTTCTCTCCCTCATTCCTCTCTCTCACTCCTCCCCACTCTCTTTCCCTCCCTCTCCCTTATGCTCCTCCTATACCTCTCTCCATCTCTCCCCTTTATCTCCCCCTCCCCCTCCCCCTTACTCTCCCTCCCCACTCTCTCCCTCCCCCTCTTTTTTTTTCCTCCTCATATAACCCTCTCCCTCTCCCCCTCTCTCTCGCTCTCCCCTTTTTTCCTCCTCCCTTGTCCACCTTTCCCTCTCCACACCATGCTCCTTTCTCACTCTCCACCACTCTCCCCTTCCATCTCCCTTTCTCCATATTTCTCTCCTCTCTCTCACTCTCCTTCTCTCTCTTCCCCCCTCCACCTCTCTACCTTGCCCTCCCCCCATTTTCTCCCCCTCTACCCCTATACTTCCTCTGTCTCCCCCTCCCCTAATTTCTCTCCCTCCCTCTCTCTCTCTCTATGCCTTCCCCCTTCCTCATTCTCCCTAACTCTCCACAACATAATCCTCTCTCACTCTTGACCTCTCCCTCTCCCTCTCTCCCTCTCTCCCTCTCCCTCACTCTCCCTCTATCCTCCTCCTTCCCTCTCCCCTATCTCCCTCTCCCCTACTCTCTCCTCCTCCCTCTTCCACCTCCCCCCTTCCTCGCTCTACCCCCTCCCTACTTTCCCTCCCCCTCTCCCTCATTGTACCCTCTTATACCTCTCTCTCTCTCTCCCCTCTATTCCCCCCCCCCTCCTCTCTCTTGCCCTCACTCTCTCACTCTCTACCTCTCCCCCCTTTTATCCCCTCTATCTTCACCTCTCCCTACCTCTCCCATCCTCCCTCTTCCTCTCCTCACCTCCCTCTCCCTCTTTCTCTCCCTCCTCCTCTATCTCTTGCCTCCTACTATACCCCCCTTCTCTCTCTCTCTCTCTTCCCCCTCTCCCTTGCTCTATCTACCTTCCCCTCTTCTCATTTCTCTCTCCCCCCTCTTCTTGACCTCCTCCTGCTACTCCCCTCCCCCTTCCTCTTCCCTCCCCCTCTACCCTCCCCCTCCCTCCCTCCTTTAGCTTCTTTCCCTCTCCCTCACCCACTCTATCTTCATTTATCTTCACATCACTCCCCCTCTCTACGTTCCTCTTTTCCCCTACTCCTTCTCTCCCCCCTCCACCACCTTCCCTTTCTCCCCCTTCCTCTCCCCTCTTCCTCACTCTCCCTCCCCTCCTCCCTCCTCCCCTCTATCCCCTTCCTTTTCTTCCCCTTGTCCCTCCCTGTCCACCCCCCCCACTTCCTCTCTCATCTACCTCACTCTCCCTCCCATCCTCCTTCCACATCCACCTTTCTCTCCCCTCTCCCTCACTCTCAACCCCCTCCTTCCCCCTCCTCCTTCCATGTTGTTCCATTCTACCCTCTCCCTCTACCCCTTTAATTTTCTTTTCCCTCTCCCTTCCTTTCTCCCCCCTCCCCCTTCCCCTCCCTCCCATCC